>NW_026847660.1:132422142-132464752 GCF_025583915.1 Anolis sagrei ordinatus | reverse complement strand
GGTGAAGACGTGGCTGTGGAGTCAGGCCTTCGAGGAATGAGACAACACCATAGGACTCTGGATGGAAGTGGATATAGATCCATCTTAATAGGACGACTGACCACTGTAGTTTTATATTTAGTGTATTTTAAAGTTGATGTGTAATTTGTGATATATGATATTTTAATGAATGTATATGTTTTTATGGCTGTAAACCGGGCTGAGTCCCTCAACGAGGTTGAGAAGCTCGGTATACAAAACTGTGAAATAAATAAATAAATATAATACATGATAATAACAACAATATATAACAATATAGTATAAAATAATACCTAATATTATAGTATAAAAGATGATAATAATATATAATAATATAGTATAAAATAATACCTAATATTATAGTATAAAAGATGATAATAACAACAATATATAACAATATAGTATGAAATAATACATAATATTATAGTATAATAGATTATAATAATATAGTATAAAATAATACATAATATAGTATAATATATGATAATAACAACAATATATAATAATACAGGATAAAATAATACAAAATATTATAGTATAATAGATTATAATAATATATAACAATATAGTATAAAATAATACATAATATTAAAGTATAAAAGATGATAACAATATATAATAATACAGGATAATATAATACATAATATTATAGTATAATAGATGATAATAACAATACATAATATAGTATAATATAAGTGTTATATTATAGTATAATATAATAATAAAAATACAATATACTACTTTACCTTCATATTGTTGAAAATATAATAATGTAGTACAATATATAATAATAATAATAATAATAATAATAATAATAATAATAATGTAATATGATACATAATATTATAGTATAATATATGATAACAACAACGATATATAACAATATATAAAGATCCTGCAAGGAAGACTCCAGCAATACATGGAGCGAGAGTTGCCAGATGTTCAAGCTGGGTTTAGAAAAGGCAGAGGAACCAGAGACCAGATTGCCAATATCCGGATGCTGGAGAATGGAGAAAGGCAGGGAGTTTCAGAAAAACATCTACTTCTGCTTCATTGACTATTCTAAAGCCTTTGACTGTGTGGATCATAATAAATTGTGGCAAGTTCTTGGTGGGATGGGCATCCCAAGCCCCCTTCCCTCTCTCCTGAGGAATCTGTACAAGGACCAAGGAGCAACAGTCAGAACTGACCACGGAACAGAAGACTGGCTCCAGATTGGGAAAGGTGTCCGGCAAGGCTGCATCCTCTCACCCAACCTTTTTAACTTGTATGCAGAACACATCATGCGAGGATGTGCGGGGCTTGATGAATGCACAGCTGGGGTGAAAATTGCTGGAAGAAACATTAACAACCTCAGATATGCAGATGACACCACTCTGATGGCCGAAAGCGAGGAGGAGCTGAGGAGCCTTCTAATCAAGGTGAAAGAAGAAAGCGCAAAAGCCGGGTTGCAGCTAAACGTAAAAAACCAAGATTATGGCAACAAGAATGATTGACAACTGGAAAATAGAGGGAGAAACCGTGGAGGCCGTGACAGACTTTGTATTTCTAGGTGCAAAGAGTACTGCAGATGCAGACTGTGGCCAGGAAATCAGAAGACGCTTCCTTCTTGGGAGGAGAGCAATGTCCAATCTCGATAAAATAGTGAAGAGTAGAGACATCACACTGACAACCAAGATCCGCATAGTTAAACCAATGGAATTCTCCATAGTAACCTATGGATAGGGAAGACTGATCAAAGACTGAGCAAAGGAAGATAGAGGCTTTTGAACTGTGGTGCTGGAGGAAACTGTGGTGCTGGAGGAAGCTGGTGCTGGAGACACTGAGAACTGGGAAGCCCTGGCCCTTGACCGCTCCTGCTGGAGGTCAGCACTGCAGAAAAGTAAAAAATAATGGAAAATAGATATGAGCTGGAAGGTAGCATGAAAAAGTTAAGCAAAAAAAAATGAAAGAACAGACTTTAAGGAGCTGGGGTGGGCACAGCTGGTATGGGCTCTGCATGTCTGTCCCTGAGGTCACGAAGCGTCGGAGCGACTTAATGAACAACAACATAACATAACTATGATGGCACACCAGGAAGATCTAATGAGAAAACTAAATGTATATACATATACACAAATATATACACACGCAAAACACATATACACAGATTGGGCCACAGCAACGTGTGGCAGGGGACGGCTAGTCAATATAAATAAAAATGTAATGTTTGTTTGTGAGATTAACATAACTTAAAAACCACTGGATGAATTGACATGAAATTTGGACACACCACAGCTCTCAGGCCAACGAGTGACCATCACTCATGAAAACACTGAAAAACACAATGGAAGAGACTTTAAAAGCCAAAAACATAATTGTTTATATCATAAAAGCGTTGAAAAGACGCAACAGCGCATGTGCAAAACCACTTACATATACGCAAACACACATATATTCACTACACTTAGGCGATCCCTCGTTTTCCGAGGAGGATTGTCTTCCAGTGTTCCTGTGGGTCCGTATGTGGCTGTGGAGCCCTATTCTTGCTCTGCATCTTCTTCCGCAGTGAGGGCATTGGTTTCCAGGTGGAAAGTGGTCTCAGTTGGGGTTGGCTTGACGCGCCTTCGTCTTGGCATGTTTCTCCCTTTTTCCCTCCATTTGTGCCTCTTCAAATTCTGCAGCACTGCTGGTCACAGCTGACCTCCAGCTGGAGTGCTCAAGGGCCGGGGCTTCCCAGTTCTCAGTGTCTATGCCAGAGTTGTTAAGGTTGGCTTTGAGCGGAACGGAAAACGGAATGTTGGTGGACAGGAGCACATACACACTCTCACACACACACACTCACACACACAAAACAAATATACATAGACTGGGCCACAGGAACACATGGCAGGGGACAGCTAGTACTTTATATTTTTCATAAATATTTTATAAATATTTATAAATGCAATTGTATAAAGAATAATAAATATTATTTAATAAATAAGGTATTCATGGACGTAATAAATTAACTATATTCTTATTTTGTGGATTCTGGGTATACAACTGCACTAAAATTGCAAAACTAGAGTAAGAACCTGAAGTGTAGCTGCGAAACAATAAGCGTCAACCTCTTTAGCCTCTTCTCTATTCCCCGCCCACTTTGTGTGAAAAATCGGATATTGATTGGTAGCCGAGTCTGTCCGTCCGTCCTAGCTGTAATGTGTGGCTTTGACCGCTAGGGAGCGGGGCAGACACACAAGAGAAAAGGCTATGATTGGCTGACGGGCTGGCTAGTAAACGAGCGTGATGACGTCACGCGCACCAGAGGAAGGTGGCCTTTTGGAACCTGGAAGCCGCAGCGGCGAGTTCCTCGTGGGAACGCAGAAGTTTAATCGGTCGCCATCCGCGGTTACGGAGGCCTGTTGGCGACCGGCGTTGTTGCTCGAAGGTAACATAATTAACACTAATATGGAAGAGAGCGGTATTTACTTGAGTATATTGAAGGCATTTCTTCTGTTGTGCCTTAGGCCCTTTGGGAACTACATTTCCCAAGACCCAACGTGGCCTTCACGGTTTACTCTTGATATGTGGGCTGATGGGAATTGTAGTCTCTTGGGTGGATATCTAGGGAAGGCGGTTGTCATAGATTCCCAGGTCTTTTGGACTCCAACTCCCAGAATTCCTGAGATTGGGCCAACATGGCTGAGGATTCTGGGAGATGAAGTCCTAAACAGCTTACAGGCACAAAGGCTGGGAAATACTAAGGTTTAATGCTATTTTGGAGCCCTTTTTCCCTCTGGAAGGGTACAGGCTTTGATCTCCACAGAGCACTTGGCCCATTTCTTGCATGGGAGTTGTAGTTCGACAAGGCCTGCAGCAAATTATTATTATTGTTATTAATTGATGACATTTATATGCCGCCCTTCTCACCCCGAAGGACAGCATATAAGATATAATATATTGTGTTTATATCTTATATGCTGCCCTTCGGGGTGAGAAGGGCAGCATATAAACGTCGTAAATTAATAATAATAATAATAATTTGTTTCAGGTCTTGTAGAACTACAACTCCCATGCAAGAAATGGGCCAAGTGCTCTGTTATTAGCATAGTATAATATCAGCATTATATAACTATACTGTACCACATAATTATATTGTAATATTATTAGCAATATTACATGTAATAAAAACTTCTGCTTCATTGACTCTTCTAAAGCCTTTGACTGTGTGGATCATCATAAACTGTGGCAAGTTCTTGGTGGGATGGGCATCCCAAGCCCCCTTCCCTCTCTCCTGAGGAATCTGTACAAGGACCAAGTAGCAACAGTCAGAACTGACCACGGAACAGGAGACTGGTTCAAGATTGGGAAAGGCGTACGGCAAGGCTGCATCCTCTCACCCAACCTTTTCAACTTGTATGCAGAACACATCATGCGAGGATGTGCGGGGCTGGATGAATGCAAAGCTGGGGTGAAAATTGCTGGAAGAAACATTAACAACCTCAGATATGCAGATGACACCACTCTGATGGCCGAAAGCGAGGAGGAGCTGAGGAGCCTTCTAATCAAGGCGAGAGAAGAAAGCGCAAAAGCCGGGTTGCAGCTAAACGTCAAAAAAACCAAGATTATGGCAACAAGAATGATTGACAACTGGAAAATAGAGGGAGAAACCGTGGAGGCCGTGACAGACTTTGTATTTCTAGGGGCAAAGATTACTGCAGATGCAGACTGTGGCCAGGAAATCAGAAGACGCTTACTTCTTGGGAGGAGAGCAATGTCCAGTCTCGATAAAATAGCGAAGAGTAGAGACATCAGACTGGCAACAAAGATCCGCCTAGTCAAAGCCATGGTATTCCCTGTAGTCACCTACGGATGTGAGAGCTGGACCTTAGGGAAGGCTGAGCGAAGGAAGATCGATGCTTTTGAGCTGTGGTGCTGGAGGAAAGTGCTGAGAGTGCCTTGGACTGCGAGAAGATCCAACCAGTCCATCCTCCAGGAAAGAAAGCCCGACTGCTCACTGGAGGGAAAGATACTAGAGACAAGGCTGAAGTCCTTTGGTCACATCATGAGGAGACAGCAAAGCCTGGAGAAGACAATGATGCTGGGGAAAGTGGAAGGCAAAAGGAAGAGGGTCCTTGAAGTGACTGGACTGACCTTGAAGGAGCTGGGGGTGGTGACGGCCGACAGGGAGCTCTGGCGTGGGCTGGTCCATGAGGTCACGAAGAGTCGGAGATGACTGAACGAATGAACAACAACAACATCATTATATTGTAATATTATTAGTAATATTACATGTAATAAAAAAGATATAATTATAATATTGTATTATTGGTAATAGTATTATGTTATCTGTATTATAATGTAATACAACATAATACTACTACTACTAATAATAATACAATATTATATTATTGTATTACATTATAATATTTATAACATTATAATGTAATACAACATAATATTGTTAATACTATAATATAATGATATATACAATATATATATATAAAAATGCTCAGTTCGTAATGAGTACTTTAAAAACAAAAGAACCAATGAATGAAATCACACCACATTTGGCAACAAAACTTCTCACAACACAAGGAGTGACCATCACACAACAAATTATGATTTTGTCATTTGGGAATTGTAGTTGCTGGGATCTATAGTTCACCTATAATCAAAGAGCATTCTGAACTCCACCAATGATGGAATTGAACCAAACTTGGCACACAGGCCTCATGACCAACAGAAAATACTGGAAGGGTTTGGTGGGCATTGGCCTTGAGTTTGGGAGTTGTAGTTCACCTACATCCAGAGAGCACTGTGGACTCCAACAATGATGGATCTGGACCAAACTTGGCACAAATATTCCATATGCCCAATTTTGAACACTGATGGAGTTTGGGGGAAATAGACCTTGGCATTTGGGAGTTGTAGTTACTGGGATTTATAGTTCACCTACAATCAAAGACTATTCTGAATGAACCCCACGAATTACAGAACTGGGGCAAACTTCCCACACAGAACCCCCATGACCAACAGAAAATACTCAAGGTCATCCAGTCCAACTCCCTTCACCAGGGTAAGAAAACATAATCAAAGCCCTCCTGACAGAGAGCCATCCAGCCATAAATATAGATAGAGATATATGATTCACACACAGAGAGATAAAGTATTATAAATTTGAAAGAGACCCCTGAAGAAGGACAATTATATGTTGCCTGTTCCAGAGCAGGCAAACCAGACAATCTCTACGTCAGCACTGTCAAAGAAACATCAAGAAATACTGTTTACCCTCAAGCAGAAAGACATTACATAGATTAGAAACCTGCACTTTCTAATTACTTTATTTTCCAGATCACCAGACTGGGCCACAGCAACGCGTGGCAGGGGACCGCTAGTATATTATATTATTAGGATTATTATTGAAGCCCCCTTTAATTATCCTTCATTGCACTGAGCATTGTGGCTAAAGTGGTGTGAAAGTGCATCAGTTCTGCAGTGTAAACACAACCCAAGGCTTGGGATGTAATCACACTAAAAGATGGAGGGCACTTTTATCTACCATGGCAAGGATGCTGGGATTTGTAGTTTGGTGAATTCAAAGCCTTGAGTCAAAGAGTGCTCAAATGCATCGGTTGCAGTGTGAGCGAGCTTCTTATCATATGTGTTGTGTTTCATTATGCAGGCTGTCCCCAAGTTACAAACATCCAACTTACAAACAACGCCTACTTAAGAACGGGACTGAAACAACAGGAAGTGAGATAATTCTTATATGTTACTAGCCGTCCCCTGCAACGCTTTATTATATATATGCAAACACACATATATACACACACAAAACACATATACACATAATGGGCCACAAAACTGTGTATATGTGTTTTGTGTGTGTATATATGTGTGTTTGCCTATGAGTGTGTATATATATATATATATATATCTCAGTGTGTATTTGTGTGTTTATATGTGTACATGCATATTTTGTATATGTGTGTGCTTGTCTATATGCATATTTGTGTGTATATATGTTTTGTGTGTGTTTGTGTGTGTGTGTGTGTAGTTTTGCACGTGCATGTGTTGCAATGTATTTTCTGTTTTTTGGCTTTTTAAGTCTCTTCCGCTGTGTTTTTCAGTCTTGGTCACTCATTGGCCTGAGAGGTGTCTTGTGTCCAAATTTGGTGTCAATTCATCCAGTGGTTTTTTAGTTATGTTAATCCCACAAACGAATATTACATTACATAACATATGTATTAACCTTTATATTGTGTAAATAGTATACTATTTAACATGAATATAACGTTCTAAAGAACCATAATCTAAATATTATTTTATTAATAAATAGCATTAACAATGCTATAACACTAAAAGATATAAAATGTTCACCCCGCTCCTGGATTTGAACCGCTGGCCTTTTGGTCAGCAAGTTCTGCAGGTCAGCAGTTTAACCTGCTGCACCACCAGAGGCTCTTCCCAAGTATGTAGAAGTACGTTTTTTGTTCCTGGATTATAAATGTCATTTCCTAATTGGTTATATCATAAAAGCTTTGGAAATGTTTATCAAACTGCCTAAACTTTGTGTTTTGCGGTCTGCACATCGAAAGGTTAAAAATTAGCAATGGGTTTCACAATATAGTTTGTGCCAGCCTAATAAACAGAGTTTCTGGACTAGATCAAGGATTATCAAGGTAAGGACACAATTCCTAAGAGCCAGTATTATATTACTAGCCATCCCCTGCCACGCGTTGCTGTGACCCACTCTGTGTATATGTGTTTTGTATGTGTATATTTGTATATATGTGGTTTTGCGCATGCGTTGTAATGTATATTTTATTTTCATGGCTTTTTAAGCCTCTTCCACTGTGTTTTCCATTTTTTTATGAGCGATGGTCACTCCTTGGCCTGAGAGGTGTCTTGTGTCCAAATTTGGTGTCAATCCGCCCGGTGGTTTTTTAGTTATGTTAATCCCACAAACGAACGTTACATTTTTATTTATATAGATTATTTTAATGATTTTATTGCTTTGTATTTTTTATAATTATAATATGTCACTATTACATAATTTTAATAATAATAATATATTATTATTATATTTTTATTACTAGCCATTCCCTGCCACATGTTGCTTTGGCCCAGTCTGTGTATATGTGTTTTGTGTGTGTGTATATATGTGTGTATACATTTGTGTATATGTGTGTTTGCATATATATGTGTGTGTGGTCTGAGGCTGTGAGGAATGATGGGAGTTGAAGTCCAAACACCTGGAAGGCCAAAGTTTGCCCATGCCTTGTGTAACCTCTCAAAAAATTAAATGTTGAGACTCTGGCCTGTCATTTCTTGACTCTTCCCCTTTGATTCACCTTGTTACAGCTCAAAATTTATTTGAAGTTGATGTCGCAAACAAAAACATTCAGTAAAAATGAGTGGAAGAAGGAGAAGAATGGTTGACCACAGCAGACACTTTCCCACCAAGCATGCTAATTACGCTAGCAATAAATCAACGCACCAACCATTGCTGACAAATTTGCAGAGCCAACAAAACATTTTTCCCCAGCAAGAGGCCATCGCCAAGGCAAGTTATATCCTGGCATGGCAATTGGCAAAGGCCTGCAAACCTTTCTCCGACGGGGAGTTCTTGAAAGAATTCATGGTGACGATAGCAGACGAGTTGTTCCCAGAGAGCAAAGACGGATTTGCAAAACTGCATTTATCGTGCAGCGCGGTGGCTCGCCATGTAGAACTCATTGATGAGGACGTAACCAACCAATTGCGTAAAAAAGCAGAGTCATTCCAGTTTTATTCGCTAGCACTGAGTGAGAGTACTGACCTGGTAGGCGCTGCTCAGCTCTTAATTTTCGTAAGAGGAATTAATGATGATTTTGAGATAACGGAGGAATTTTTGGCCATGGAACCCCTAATGGAGGATACACAAGAACAGGACTTGTTTGGCAGCGTGTCTGGTGTTATCGAAAGGCTGAAGCTGCCTTGGTGCAAACTTATCAGTGTCGCCACGGATGGATCACCAAATTGGACAGGAAACGCTGGCCTGCTCAAAAGAATTCAGGAAAAAGTCAAGGAAGAGAGCCTGAGGCAGGATGTGATTTTCCTTCACTGCATTATCCATCCGCAAGCCCTGTGTCAGTCCATATTGCAGCTTGGTCATGTCACGAATGTTGTCATTGAACTCGTTTACTGCATACGAACACAAGGACTTAACCATCATCTTCCGTTTACTCAGTTGCTTGAGGAAACGGATCACCAGGACTTCCTTGACTATTTTTCTGTCCGCTGGGAAAGTTTGGCGAAAGTATGTCAACAAGTGTGGGAGCTCAAAGCAGAGATACGCACTTTTCTGGAGACGATCGAGAAAGCTGACGATTTCCTACAGTTGAGCGACGCAGATTGGATTTGCGATTTTGCTTTTGCGGTCGACATCCTGGCACATGTGAATGACCTGAGTGTAAAGCTGCAAGGGAAAGGTACGTTTGCATACGACATTTATACACATGTGACAGCATTCAAGTCCAAGTTGGCTTTGCTTTCCACACAAGTGTTGGACAGATCCCTCAATCATTTCCCCACGCTTGCGACGCTCGACGTGGACACTCAACATTTGCAGAAATACAGCCAATTACTGGACGACCTGCTTGGGGAATTCAGCCACCGGTTTTCAGATTTTGACAAAATTGAGAAGTTGCTTCAGGTGATGTCCGTTCCCCTGTCCCAAGACCCGGAAACGGTACCGGTTGAGTTGCAGTTCGAACTAATTGATTTTCAATATGATTATGGCTTAAAGGAGAAGTTCGGCTCTCTCAAACCGAACAAGTTTTATGCTTCTCTGAGTGAAGCCTCTTTTCCAAACCTTCGGAAGATGGCGCAGAGGATGCTGGTGTTGTTTGGCTCAACTTACATCTGTGAGCAGACGCTCAGAGCGATGAATGTCAACAAAGCACATCACAGAGGCCAGCTCAATGAGGGACACCTTAAATCAGTCTTAAGAATTGCCACGACCACACTGAAACCAGACTTTGACGCGTTGGCGAGGAAAGAGTGACCGACAACACTGTTCTCACTAACACTGAAGGTATGTTTCTTTACTCTTTTGTGATGTGGCTGCATTTCATAATAAATTAATATATATTTTTAATAAAAAAATCATTGAGTAAAAATAAAAAAAAACACATCTTACCATTCGTGTTTTGGCAAACCCTGGTTGTGTTCTCTTGTTGCTTTGGCTGCACTTCAAAGGGCAAAACTTTTATGTTAATGGCTTTTACATGCAATTTATATTAGTTCACACAAACACTCTCCCTCCATTTGCCACTGGCCTGGCCTGTCTACCATATTTTAAAACCCACTGTGTCAGAAAGGTTACCCATTCCTGATTGAAAGTCCTATTCAGTTGACTTAACCTCCAAAGCATTTACAGCCATGCCTCCACAGTTGCTTCAGTTCAGGGCACAGGACTCCTGTGGAAGTAGGAAAACCACAAATAAAATAACCCTTTCTAGGAATGTCTTAGTCCTCCAGCACAATAATAATAATAATAAAACTTTATTTATACCCCGCCACCATCTCCCCAAGGGACTCAGAGCAGCTTAAATGAGGCCAAGCCCAACTACACATCAAATAACAAGCAATAAACAAAATAAACAACACAATTAACATAACTCATAAGTAGACAATAACACACAAGAATTTAAAAACCTATGGCTGGGCCAAATGTAATAGTTAAAACTTTAAAAATAATATCTGGACATGAACAGAGGATGTCTCTATTTGGAGGGTTTTAAATCAAAAGTGTGGTGGCTCTATAAGGTTTACAGTTGGCTCATGCCTGACTTAGAACCACAACTGAAAAAAGTCACACACAACTTCGCAGTCAAACCAAGATCAAGAGCTTCTGGTAAAGGAAGCTTTTCTCCTGCCACATCTGTCTGTCATGCAAGCCATGTTTTGGTACTTGAAGGATGTCACATTGGGGAGAAAAGGGACACAACGAAGCAATAGATGCAAACTCCCAGAAAAGGAATTCCACCAAAACATTAGGAATAACTTCTTGATGGTCGGAGCTCTTTGACGGTGGATGGCAGAGGCTGGATGGCCATCTGCCAGGAGGGCTTGAATTGTGGATTCTTGAGATTGTGAACATTTCTTGAACCAAGATCAAAAGCTTTCCTTCTCCTTCTGGTGGATGAGGTTATTGTCCTGCCATATCTGTTTGTCTGTCTTGGCAAGGCTTCCAGCATGGCCAGGTCTTCCCCGTGACCCGGATCATTCCTGTAGCGCTTGCAAGAGCAAGAACTGGGACGGTTTGAGGCCTCCCTCTGCTCCACTTCGGAGGGCGGTTATAGAAATCCCAGACAAGCCTGGCCTCACTTTTTCAGCATCGTCTGAAACTTGCACTCATCATGTTCTTCTTGGTTGTTGCTGGCACTATTTGTTTTCAACTTATGGCAACTCTATGAAGGAGAGCCCTTCAGGATCCCTGGTCACCCGTGGCCTCGTTCAGATCTTGCAAATTCAGAGAAGCTGGGGCTTCTTGGAATTTACTCATCTATAACACTAGGTAACACTATTTTTGTTCCTAGGTTATAAATGTTGTTTTGTAATGGGTTATATCATAAAAACATGGTAAAGTTTCTTAAGTGTGGTGAGATGTGTTCCACACTGGGCATGCATAGTCAGCAGCAGAGTAGCAAAGTGCAACGGCAGATGTCTTCACTGTGTCTGGTTATGATCCCCAGGTTGTGCCAGTCAGCTTTCATATGATTTTTTTTTCTAGCACCCACTTCTTGCTTAATATTCAGGCAGTGCTTCTTGTAGGTCCAAGCACGGTCCAGAGTGACTCCCAGGTATGTGAGTGTGTTGCAATGCTCCAGTGGGATTCCTTCCCAGGTAATAATCCTCAGAGCTTGGGATGCTTGTCTATTCTTAAGGTGAAAAGAATACGCCTGCATTTTAGATGGATCAGGAATCATCCCTGTACAGTGTTCCCTCACTTATTGCTGGGGTTAGGTTCCAGGACCTCCTGCAATAAGTGAAAAACCACGATGTAAGGATGCTATATTTATTTTAATATTTATACATTATTTTAGTAGTTATTGTTGTGACTCAGCTGGAATCACAGAGTGTTTCTGATGAGGATGATGGGACTCAGGTTCATAGTCTGGTTCAAGATGTCCCTGTTATAGACAGTGAAGAAGTGCAGTTTCCCACAGTAAGGAATGAGAATGTTGATACTGAGAATAGCACGGTGCAGGTGCAGATTGAGTCAGAGAAGGAAGACAGTTCTCAGCCTGATAATGAGCAAGCAGGGAAACAGGCTGACACTAACGAACAGGCTGACCTTGACGAAATGGGAACCTTAGATCGGGCTGACCGTTCGGAATTTCATGTTCAAAGGAGTGAGAGAATAGCTAACAAGAGGGAGGCCAGAGGCCAAAGAAACGCCTTCATGTTTTGCAGAAGGTATTAAGCAGTGGGTTTGAGACCAAATCTTTGTCAAAGCAACTTTGTGTTCAATCAAGAAGCTTGCCTTTGCTTGTCTGGATTTATCTTGCAGTTCTTGTGTTCATGGTTTCAGGACTTTGTCATGTTCTCTTGGGAACTTAAAATAAAGTGAAGGAAAGGCTCTTTAAGGCTGGAGGGAGGGAGGACTGAGGAGGGAAAGTGCCTGGGAGAATGGCTCCACAAAACAGCAAAAATGCCATGATACACATTTTAAATTAATATTTTTTGAAATTTACGAAACAGCGAGTTTGCAATGAGCGAACCACGAAGTAGCGAGGGAACACTAATACTAAGGACACCTAGAGCTTCGGAGAGCTTCTGTTCAATCATTTCAAGGCTCCCTGCTTGGGCAGTGATGGCACGATCATCAGCATAGATGAAAACTTCCCTTCTGGCAGTGGCTGCTCATTTGTGTGAATGTTAAACATGGCTTTATATTGTTTTAACTGATTTGTTTTTAACAATCCCATGATTAATTCTACTTTTAATATTTGTTGGTTTTGAATAGTATTTGTTTATAATGTTGGGAGCTGTCACGTTGCCAGGGCTCTACCTTATTTAGGTAGAGATGAACCAAACTCCCAGTTTTATCAAACAGTTTAATTAAAACAGCACTTACTTGCTGGCTGTTTTTATAGTCCAAAATATAAAACAAAGATGGCACTCAGCTACAGAATAAACAAAAACTGATAGCAAAAGTAACTTTGTAGTCAAAAGGGTCCAGTCGTCAAATGCCAAGAGTTCAATAAACAAAGTCCAGGGATCAAGAGTCTATACCGTAGTCAAAAGCCAGTCCAAAGGTTCAAGGTTCCAGGATTCCAAGATTACAGGAGACAGGTCAGGATACCGAAAAATCCAACAGACCTGGGGGGGAAACCAGCAGCATCCACCACCAAAATGCAACAAATACTTTTCTCCCAAAGATCAATCTCAAGGTTAGCTCCTTAAATCCAGTAACACCCAGCTGTAACCCATCTCCTGCACACCTCCACCCCTAATTGCTTTCACCCATGAACTCCCACCTACAGATTACCAAACCCTCTAGAACTAATACTCACATTAACCCTTCCATTACCAACCACCATCAACTGCAGAATATATGACAGGAGGCAGTTTGAGTCTTGTTTAAGACATGGAAGTCAGGTATAAATAAATACAATAATCATGCCTTTTTTTTTTCTTTGATTGTTCTTTCAGTGTGTGTAACACTTGGTTTGCACTGGACCAGGATTCCAGCTCAGGAGGAAAAGGTGAGCACTTTGGCATTGGGCTTCTGGCTGCAAAGACATTGAGGCTTCTCTTGGAATCCAAACTGGAAAAGCCAGTGTGATTCTAGGATGGGTCCATAGGAGTCTAGTGTTCAGAATGAGAGAAGTCCTAGTCCCACTCTATTCCTCTTCACCTGGAATAATAATAATAATGCTGTGTCCAGTTCTGAGTAAAGCAATTCAAGAAGGACTTTGACAAGAAGAGGGCTACCAAAAGGGTCAAAGGTCTGGAAGCCAAGCCCTATGAGGAACAGGTCTGTATCAAAGAGAAGGCTGAGAGGAAGAGGGGCAGGCAAGCCAGCCATGTTTTGGTACGTGAAGGATGTCACATTGAGGAGAAAGGGGACACAATGGAGCAGGAGATTACAACTCCCAGAAAAGGGATTCCACTAAAACATTAGGAATAAGTTCTTGATGGTCGGAGCTCTTAAACAGTGGAAGGCAGAGGGCTGGATGGCCATCTGCCAGGAGGGCTTGGATTGTGGATTCTTGAGATTGTGGAAATCTCTTGAACCAAGATCAAAAGCTTTCCTTCTCCTTCTGGTGAATGAGTTTATTGTCCTGTTATATCTGTCTGTCTGTCTTCTTGGCAAGGCTTCCAGCATGGCCGGATCTTCCCCGTGACCCGGATCATTCCTGTAGCGCTTGCAAGAGCAACAACTGAGACGGTTTGAGGCCTCCCTCTGCTCCACTTCGGAGGGCGGTTATAGAAATCCCAGACAAGCCTTGCTCGCTTTCTCAGCATCGTTTGAAGCAGGCCTGGGCAAACTTCGGCCTCCCCTTCAGGTGTTTTTGACTTCAATGTTGGACGAGTGGGATTATTAGGAAAAGACCCTCATAAATGCACAGCAGAGTAACTTACACACAGCAGCATGACTTTATACTTCCTTCTTTGCTTCCACATTGGGCTTATTTCTCATGCAGATAAATAGCTTTGCTTTCACTGAGGTTCCTCTCATACTGAGCTTCACAGTAGCTTTTTGCACACAGCGGCCTTCACACTGGAGCTTTACACACGAGGCTTTCAACCTGGGGCTTCTCTCACCGAAGCCTTCTCATGTGAGGACTTCACACACCAGGCCTACCTCACACTGAGGCCTCTCTCAGACTGAAACCTCTTCATACTGAGGGCAACTAACACTGAGGCGTACTAAACAATAGGCACAGCTGTTTATATTGAACTACAGCTTTTGTTGAGTCATTGCATCCATTTAACCCTTCCAGTGCTTGACTAGCATTATTGTAATTAAAAAGGACTAGTTAATTTGTAATTAACTCCCACAATTCCTAACAGTCCAAACATGTTGAGATTAACTTCACAATTCAGCAGTAGATCAGTTGCACAACTTCAGTGCTTTCCAGTAGCTTCTTCCTGCACAGTATTTTCAGTCAACTGCTCCCACGGCCTGCAGCCACGCTGGAACCTTTTACAGACACTTGAGTACATGCCTGGCCATTGTCAGTTTTACCATTGTCTTTCCCCTTAGTCTAGATGATATTACAGACTTACCACAGCACACAGTTATATCTTGTCTTAGCAGACAGGTTCTTTTAATTATATATAGCCTTCGACGAACAACATCACAGCACAAGGAGAGAGACTACACTGTACATGACTTCCTTATATACAGTTCATTTACACATAGCAATCACTGATTGACTTAACTCAGACCCAGGATTACATCATTCACAATCACCTGGACTAGGCCAGAACACATTCCCCAAATGATTCCCTATATACAGTTAATGCATGACTCAGCATTTCCAACAGATTTAATCTTAAGTCTCGTTTGTTTGTCCTTTTAAGCAACCCAGTGTTTCACAAGGCTTTTTTGTTTTCTTTGCCAAACGTTTGAGCTCTCGGCAGCGCAGCAGGTTAAATCGCTGAGCTTGTTGACCGAAAGGTTGCAGGTTCGAGTCTGGGAAGTGGCATGTTCTTCCGTTGTCAGCCCCAGCTTCTACCAACCTAGCAATGCAAATGTGGGTAGATCAATAGGTACTACTCCAGCAAGAAGGTAGTGGTACTCCATGCAGTCATGCTGGCCACATGAACTTGGAAGTGTCTAAAGACAACGCCGGCTCTTCAGCTTAGAAATGGAGATGAGCAGCAACCCGCAGAGTCGGACACAATTGGACTTAATTAATGTCAAGGGGAAACCCTCCGCTTCCCAAACCCCGTCTTTTGTGCTCCCATAGCATTGAATCGTGGCAGTTAAAGCTGTGCCAAAAGTGAACCCATGCCTTCGATTAGTATCAGAAGATGCGCTTCGCTGACACAAATCACTCTTTGGGGAAACATTGGGAAGTAAAATAATCCCCCAAAAGGTGGGCAGCGATAAAGGGAAGCATTATGTTGAGGACAGGTATTTTTTGGAAACCTTGGGTCTAAAAGCATCCTTTCAAAGCTGTTGCAAAACAAACTGGTCACCTATTGATCATTCTGTTTTCCAGGCCTCGAAGAGAGAAGGTGCCAGCGGTGGAGGAGGGAATCTTCGAAGAGTGCGTCCATTCTGCCTCCTGCTTCCTATGTATTCAAATGTGTCTTATATTAAAATGTGTCTTAACAGTCTTATGACGACGTGCAATAAAACCAAGCTGAAGAATATCAGACACTTTTCAAACTAAAATGGTTTGTGATGACTAGTAAAGTTCTAAACAGTTTCCCCTGTTCAAAAAGCAAGTTATTATTGTATCAATATTTATTAACTACTAGCTGTACCCGCCACGCGTTGTTGAGGCCAACCTTCCCTCTCTCTTTCTCTCCTGCCTTCCCTCTTTTTCTTTTCTTTCACCTTTCCCTTCTTTCTTCCTTCTCTACCTGTTTCTTTCCTCCCTTCTTTTGATCTTTGGTTCCATCCTTCCTTCTCTCTTTCGTCCCTCTCTGTTTCCTTTCTTCTTTCACTTTTTATTTCCTTCTCTCCTTCCTTCCTTCTCTACCTTTCTTCCTTTCGTTCCTTCTCTCCTTCCTTCCCTCTCTGTTTCTCTTCTTTCACTTTTTATTTCCTTCTCTCCTTCCTTCCTTCTCTCTTTCCTTCCTTCCTTCCCTCTTTTTCTTTTCTTTCACCTTTCCCTTCTTCTTTCTTACTTCTCTACCTGTTTCTTTCCTCCCTTCCTTTGCTTTTTGGTTCCATCCTTCCTTCTCTCTTTCCTTCCTTCCTTCCCTCTTTCTTTCGTCCCTTCTCTCCTTCCTTCCTTCCGTCTGTTTCCTTTCTTCTTTCACTTTTTATTTCCTTCCTTCTTTCCTTCCTTCTCTACCTTTCTTTCTTTCCTTCCTTCTTTCCCTCTTTCTCTCCCTCCTTCTCTCCTTCCTTCCTTCTCTACCTTTCTTCCTTTCGTTCCTTCTTTCCTTCCTTCCCTCTCTGTTTCCTTTCTTCTTTCACTTTTTATTTCCTTCTCTCCTTCCTTCCTTCTCTACCTTTCTTCCTTTCGTTCCTTCTCTCCTTCCTTCCCTCTCTGTTTCTCTTCTTTCACTTTTTATTTCCTTCTCTCCTTCCTTCCTTCTCTCTTTCCTTCCTTCCTTCCCTCTTTTTCTTTTCTTTCACCTTTCCCTTCTTTCTTCCTTCTCTACCTGTTTCTTTCCTCCCTTCTTTTGATCTTTGGTTCCATCCTTCTCTCTTTCGTCCCTCTCTGTTTCCTTTCTTCTTTCACTTTTTATTTCCTTCTCTCCTTCCTTCCTTCTCTACCTTTCTTCCTTTCGTTCCTTCTCTCCTTCCTTCCCTCTCTGTTTCTCTTCTTTCACTTTTTATTTCCTTCTCTCCTTCCTTCCTTCTCTCTTTCCTTCCTTCCCTCTTTTTCTTTTCTTTCACCTTTCCCTTCTTCTTTCTTACTTCTCTACCTGTTTCTTTCCTCCCTTCCTTTGCTTTTTGGTTCCATCCTTCCTTCTCTCTTTCCTTCCTTCCTTCCCTCTTTCTTTCGTCCCTTCTCTCCTTCCTTCCTTCCTTCCGTCTGTTTCCTTTCTTCTTTCACTTTTTATTTCCTTCCTTCTTTCCTTCCTTCTCTACCTTTCTTTCTTTCCTTCCCTTCTTTCCCTCTTTCTCTCCCTCCTTCTCTCCTTCCTTCCTTCTCTACCTTTCTTCCTTTCGTTCCTTCTTTCCTTCCTTCCCTCTCTGTTTCCTTTCTTCTTTCACTTTTTATTTCCTTCTCTCCTTCCTTCCTTCTCTACCTTTCTTCCTTTCGTTCCTTCTCTCCTTCCTTCCCTCTCTGTTTCTCTTCTTTCACTTTTTATTTCCTTCTCTCCTTCCTTCCTTCTCTCTTTCCTTCCTTCCTTCCCTCTTTTTCTTTTCTTTCACCTTTCCCTTCTTCTTTCTTACTCTCTGTTTCTTTCCTCCCTTCCTTTGTTCTTTGGTTCCATCCTTCCTTCTCTCTTTCCTTCCTTCCTTCCCTCTTTCTTTCTTCCTTTTCCTCCTTCCTTCCTTCCGTCTGTTTCCTTTCTTCTTTCACTTTTTATTTCCTTCCTTCTTTCCTTCCTTCTCTACCTTTCTTTCCTTCCCTCCTTCTTTCCCCCTTCCTCTCCTTCCTTCCTTCCTTCCTTCCTTCCCCCTTTTTGTGTATATGTGTTTTGTGTGTGTATATATACATATACGTATGTGTGTATATATTTGTGTATGTGTGTTTGTGTATATGTGTGGTTTTGCACATGCATTGTAATGTTTTTTGGGGGTTTTTTGTTGCTTTTAAGTCCCTTCTGCTGTGTTTTTTCGATGTTTTCTATGAGTGATGGTCACTCGTTGGCCTGATAGGTGTCTTGTGTCCAAATTTGGTGTCAATTCGTCCAGTGGGTTTTTGAGTTCTGTTAATCCCACAAACAAACATGACATTTTTATTTATATAGATTTATCCCCCGTCTTTCTCTCCACGGGGATTCAAGGCAGCTAACATCTATCCTAAACTGTTTAGAAAGTGCAAAACAGAAGTTAAAAAACAAATAGTAACAGGGTCACCAAATTTAAATAGACTAAAAGCAAGTTGGAATGGTTCAAAATGGTTTAGGGTTGTGTAAAACTGGTTCTGCCCCAAAGAGGTCAAGGAACAGCCTCGTTCTCTTCCGGCACCAGAAGGACAACAATATTGGCACCAATTAGACCATGAGATGGATCTAAGACAGTGGTTCTGAACCTACCTTATGCCGCAGCCTCTTCATACCGTTCCTCATGTTGTGGTGACCCCCCAACCATATCATCATTTTTGTTGCTACTTCAGAACTGTTGTTTTGCTCCTCTTATGAGTCATCATGTAAATATCTGATCTGCAGGTTGTATTTTCATTCACTGGACCACATTTGGCAGAAATACACAATATGCCCAAATTTGAGAACTGGTGGGGTTGGGGTTGATTTTGTCATTTGGGAGTTGTAGTTCACCTGCAATCAAAGAGCATTCTGAACTCCCAACAATGGAATTGAACCAAACTTGGACACAGAACTCCCATGACCAACAGAAAATACTGGAAGGGTGTGGTGGTTATTGACCTTGAGTTTGGGAGTTGTAGCACACCTACATCCAGGGAGCACTGTGGACTCGAACAATGATGGATCTGGACCACACTTGGCATGAATACTCAATATGCCCAAATGTGAACACTGGTGGAGTCTGGGGAAAATAGACCTTGACGTTTTGGAGTTGTCGTTGCTGGGATTTATAGTTCACCCACAATCAAAGAGCATTCTGGACTCCACCAATGATGGAATTGAACGAAACTTGGCATACAGAACTCCCACGACTAACAGAAAATACTGGAAGGGTTTGGTGGGTATTGACCTTGAGTTTGGGAGTTGTAGTTCACCTCCATCCACAGAGCACTGTGGGCTCAAACCATGATGGATCTGGACCAGACTTGGCATGAATACTCAATATGCCCAAATGTGAACACTGGTGAAATTTGGGGAAAATAGACCATGACGTTTGGGAGTTGTCGTTGCTGGGATTTATAGTTCACCTACAATCACAGAGCATTCTGGACTCCACCAACAATGGAATTGAACCAAACTTGGCACACAGAATTCCCATGACCAACAGAAAGTACTGGAAGGGTTTGGTGGGCAAGATGTCCTTGTTTGTTTCCTCTCTGTTGTGTTGTTCTAATTTTAGAGTTTTTAATACTATTAGCCAGATTTTTTCATTTTCATGGTTTCCTCCTTTATGTTGAAATTGTCCACATGCTTGTGGATGTCAATGGCTTCTCTTTGTAGTCTGACACCTCTCAACAAAAGATTGCTCCAGGCACTCAAATGCTAATCAAGGTGGCCAGCTGAAACATTCACACCTAGCTCCAGCAGACAAGAGTCCTTTGTCCCACCCTGGTCTTTCCACAGATATATAAACCCTTTTTCCTAGTTCCAACAGACCTCACTACCTCTGAGGATGCTTGCCATAGATGCAGGCGAAACGTCAGGAGAGAATGCCTCTAGAACAGCGTTTCTCAACCTGGGGGTCAGGACCCCTGGGGGGGTCACGAGAGGGTGTCAGAGGGGGTCACCAAAGACCATCAGAAAACACAGTATTTTCTGTTGGTCATCTGGGTTCTGTGTGGAAAGTTAGGTCCAATACTATTGGTGGGGTTCAGAATGCTCTTTGATTGTAGGTGAACTACAACTCACAAATGTCAAGCTCTATTTTCCATGAACTCCGCCAGTTTTCACATTGGGGCATATTGAGTATTCAGTCCAGGTTTGCGCAAGATCCATCATTGTTCGAGTCCACAGTGCTCTCTGGATGTAGGTGAACTACAACTCCAAAATTCAAGGTCAATGCCCACCAAACCCTTCCAGTATTTTTGTTGGTCATGGGAGTTCTGTGTGCCAAGTTTGGTTAAATTCCATCATTGGTGGAGTTCAGAATGGTCTTTGATTGTAGGTGAACTATAAATCCCAGCAACTACAACTCTCAAATGACGAAACCAATTCCTCTCTTCCCCCCCACCCCAGCGGTATTCAAATTTGGGCATATCAGGTATTTGTGCTAAATTTGGTCCAGTGAATGAAAATACCTCCTTCCTGCATATCAGATATTTGTATTGTGATTCATAACAGTAGCAAAATTACAGTTATGAAGTAACAACGAAAATAATTTTATGGTTGTGGGTCACCACAACATGAGGAACTGTCTTAAGGGGTCGTGGCATTTGGAAGGTTGAGAAACACTGCTCTAGAACATGGCCATATAGCCTGAAAAAACCTACAACAACCCAGGTCCTCCCTTGTGCATGTGGCAGGGCTCAGGTTCCATTGCAGCAGGTGGTCAGTGGTTTGCTCTTCTCCACACTCGCATGTCCATCCTTCCACCTGAAGCTTAGGAAGAACACCTGGACGATCAGTGGAAGACATGGCCTTGGAGTCTTATCCTCTGCTGAAGCTGAGTCTGGATGGCCACCTGTGGGGAGGGCTCTGACCGTGTCTTCCTGGATGGCCATCTCTGGGGGTCTCTTGCAACTCTAGGTTTCTGATCCAAGGAGGAGGATGCAGCCAGAATGCCCTTGTGCCCCTTCGTTTATTTATTTCTCGTGTCAGGGCAACCAGTCAATTATATTAGCACCCACTTTTTGCTTGATGTTCAGGCAATGCTTCTTGTAGGTCAGAGCACAGTCCAGAGTGACTCCCAGATATTTGAGTGCGCTGCAATGCTCCAGTGGGATTCCTTCCCAGGTAATAATCCTCAGAGCTCAGGATGCTTCTCTGTTCTTGAGGTGAAAGGCACATGTCTGTGTTTTAGATGGGTTGGGGATCAGCTGGTTTTCCCTGTAAGAGGCAGTAAGAGCACCTTGTTGTTGTTCATTCGTTCAGTCGTCTCCGACTCTTCGTGACCTCATGGACCAGCCCACGCCAGAGCTCCCTGTCGGCCGTTACCACCCCCAGCTCCCTCAAGGTCAGTCCAGTCCCTTCAAGGATGCCATCCATCCATCTTGCCCTTGGTCGGCCCCTCTTCCTTTTGCCTTCCACTTTCCCCAGCATAATTGTCTTCTCTAGGCTTTCCTGTCTCCTCATGATGTGGCCAAAGTACTTCAACTTTGTCTCTAGTATCCTTCCCTCCAGTGAGCAGTCGGGCTTTATCTCCTGGAGGATGGACTGGTTGGATCTTCTCGCAGTCCAAGGCACTCTCAGCACTTTCCTCCAACACCACAGCTCAAAAGCATCGATCTTCCTTCGCTCAGCCTTCCCTAAGGTCCAGCTCTCACATCCGTAGGTGACTACAGGGAATACCATGGCTTTGACTAGGCGGATCTTTGTTGCCAGTCTGATGTCTCTACTCTTCACTATTTTATCGAGACTGGACATTGCTCTCCTCCCAAGAAGTAAGCGTCTTCTGATTTCCTGGCTACAGTCTGCATCTGCAGTAATCTTTGCACCTAGAAATACAAAGTCTGTCACGGCCTCCACGGTTTCTCCCTCTATTTTACAGTTGTCAATCATTCTTGTTGCCATAATCTTGGTTTTTTTGACGTTTAGCTGCAACCCAGCTTTTGCGCTTTCTTCTTTCGCCTTGATTAGAAGGCTCCTCAGCTCCTCCTCGCTTTCGGCCATCAGAGTGGTGTCATCTGCATATCTGAGGTTGTTAATGTTTCTTCCAGCAATTTTCACCCCAGCTTTGCATTCATCAAGCCCCGCACATCGCATGATGTGTTCTGCATACAAGTTAAAAAGGTTGGGTGAGAGGATGCAGCCTTGCCGCACGCCTTTCCCAATCTTGAACCAGTCTGTTGTTCCGTGGTCAGTTCTGACTGTTGCTACTTGGTCCTTGTACAGATTCCTCAGGAGAGAGACAAGGTGGCTTGGGATGCCCATCCCACTAAGAACTTGCCACAATTTATTATGATCCACACAGTCAAAGGCTTTAGAATAGTCAATGAAGCAGAAGTAGATGTTTTTCTGAAACTCCGTGCCTTTCTCCATTATCCAGCGGATATTGGCAATTTGGTCTCTCGTTCCTCTACCTTTTCTAAACCCAGCTTGAACATCTGGCACTCTCGCTCCATGTATTGCTGGAGTCTTCCTTGCAGGATCTTGAGCATTACCTTACTGGCATGAGAAATAAGGGCCACTGTACGGAAGTTTGAGCAGTCTTTCGCATTTCCCTTTTTTGGTATGGGGATATAAGTTGATTTTTTCCAGTCTGATGGCCATTCTTGTGTTTTCCATATTTGCTGGCAAATGGCATGCATCACCTTGACAGCATCATCTTTTAAGACTTTAAACAGTTCAGCTGGGATCCCATCATCTCCTGCTGCCTTGTTGTTAGCAATGCTTCTTAAGGCCCATTCAACCTCACTCCTCAGGATGTCTGGTTCTAATTCATTCACCACACCGTCAAAACTATCCTCGATATTGTTATCCTTCCTATACAGATCTTCTGTATAGTCTCGCCACCTTCTCTTGATCTCTTCAGATTCTGTTAGGTCCCTGCCATCTTTGTTTCTTATCATACCAATTTTTGCCTGAAATTTACCTCCAATGTTTCTAATTTTCTGGAAGAGGTCTCTTGTCCTTCCTATTCTGTTGTCTTCTTCCACTTCCATGCATTGCTTATTTAAAAATAGTTCCTTATCTCTTCTGGCTAACCTCTGGAATTGCGCATTTCACTGGGCATATCTCCCCTTATCCCTGTTTCCTTTTGCTTTCCTCCTTTCTTGGGCTACTTCCAGTGTCTCAGCAGACAACCATTTTGCCTTCTTGGTTTTCTTTTTCTTTGGGACGTAATTTGTTGCCGCCTCCTGAACAATGTCGCGGACTTCTGTCCATAGTTCTTCTGGGACTCTGTTTATGAAATCTAGTCCTTCAAATCTGTTCTTCACTTCCACTGTATATTCGCTAGGAATGTTAGTGAGATCATATCTAACTGGTCTGTGTATTTTCCCTGATCTCTTGTGTTACTTTATGGATATGTCAGTGAACTGTAGTGATCATGTTCAAGCTCTTTACTCATATCTAACTGGTCTGTGTATTTTTCCTGATCTCTTTAGTTTTATTTTAAATTGATCAATAAGAAGTTCGTGATCTGAGCTACAGTCAGCCCCAGGTCTTGTTTTCACCGACTGGATGGATGTCCGCCACCTTTGGCTGCAAAGGATGTAGTCAATCTGATTTCGGTGTTGACCATCTGGTGAGGTCCATGTATAAAGCCGTCTTTTAGGTTGTTGGAAGAGAGTATTCGTTATACACAGCGAGTTTTCCTTGCAAAATTCTATCAGCCAGAGAGCTTCTTTTCAACCATCTCAAAGCTCCCTGCTTGAGCGGTGATGGCACGATCATCAGCATAGATAAAACTCTCTGTCCCTTCTGGCAGTGGATGGTCATTTGTGTAGGTGTTGAACATGGATGGAGCAAGCACGCTCCCCTGAGGCAGGCTGTTCTTCTGTTTCCGCCATCTGCTTCTCTGGCCCTGGAACTCAACAAAAAAGCTCCTGTTTTGTAGCAGGTTTCCTATGAGGCGGGTGAGGTGGTCGTCCTTTGTGATATTGTACATTTTTCTCAGGAGGAGACAGCGGTGGTTTGCAGTATCATAGACCCCTTTGTGCGTCACGGGCATAAACGGGTGTCTTCCTGGGTCCTTTCCGCTGACTCAATCTGGGCAGCCCAGGGCTTTCAGAAGGGGAAGTTTGGTTATTCCATCTGGCAAGCCCACACTTTTGATCGAGAGGCAGAAGGCATCCTCTCGTGACGCTTTCTGAGCAGGATGTGTCTGCAGAAATCTCAGAAAGGACCTTGTGAAGGCATCTGGGCTGCATTGTAGGTGGCAGGAGGGGAGAAACCAAAATTATTTATTTATTTATTTATTTATTTATACGCTTGTATACCGCTAATATCTCAGCCTAAGTCGGCGACTCATTGCGGTTTACAACATTTAAAAAACAGTATTCAGTTTAAAAGCATAAAACACATATACAATACAAATTATTGGGCCACCAATAATAATCCCAAGCATCTCATAACTGGAATCGCAGTCCAAAATTCATCGTCCATGATTACCAATCCTTTAGTCAACAAAATTCGTTGCAACGGATTAACCGAATGCTTGTTTAAACATCCATGTCTTCAATCTATTCCGAAACACCATCAGCGAGGGGGCTGATCGTACCTCTATGGGGAGGGTGTTCCAAAGCCGAGGGGCCACCACAGAAAAGGCCCTGTCTCTCGTTCCCGCCAGCCGCACGTGTGAAGCCGGCGGGATAGAGAGCAGGGACTCCCCAGAAGACCTTAGGGTCCTGGTGGGCTGATAGGCTGAGATACGTTCGGATAGATAAGTTGGGCCAGAACCGTTTAGGGCTTTAAAGGCCAACGCCAGCACTTTGAATTGAGCCCGGTAGCAGATCGGCAGCCAGTGGAGCTGGTGCAGCAGAGGAGTTGTATGCTCCCTGCGCCCCGCTCCTGTTAGAATCATGGCTGCCGCCCGTTGGACTAATTGGAGCTTCCGGGCTGTCTTCAAAGGCAACCCCACGTAGAGAGCGTTGCAGTAGTCAAGACGGGATGTAACCAGAGCGTGGACTACCGTGGCCAAGTCAGACTTCCCAAGGTACGGTCGCAGTTGGCGCACAAGTTTTAACTGTGCGAATGCTCCCCTGGTCACCGCCGAAACCTGGGGTTCCAGGCTCAGCGATGAGTCCAGGATCACACCCAAACTGCGAACCTGCGTCTTCAGGGGGAGTGCGATCCCGTCTAACACAGGCTGTAACCCTATACCCTGTTCGGCCTTGCGACTAACCAGGAGTACCTCTGTCTTGTCTGGATTCAATTTCAATTTGTTCGCCCCCATCCAGACCGTCACAGCGCCCAAGCACCGGTTCAGGACCTCGACAGCCTCCTTAGTAGCAGGTGGAAAGGAGTGACAGAGTTGGACATCATCTGCGTACAGATGACATCGCACTCCGAAACTCCGTATGATCTCGCCCAGCGGCTTCATGTAGATGTTAAACAACATGGGGTACAGTATTGAACCCTGCGGGACCCCACAAGACAATGGTTGTGAGGACGAGCAGTTGTCCCCCATAACACCTTCTGGGACCGTCCCTCAAGAAAGGACTGGAGCCACTGCAAAGCAGTACCCCCAAGTCCCATTTCTATGAGTCGTCCCAAAAGGATACCTTGACGGTATCGAAGGCCGCTGAGAGGTCCAGCAGCACCAACAGGGACACACTCCCCCTGTCGAGCTCCCGACGCAGATCATCCACTAAGGCGGCCAAAGCTGTCTCGGTACCATGCCCCGGCCTAAAGCCAGACTGCCGGATCCAGATAATCCGTGTCTACCAAGAATGCCTGGAGTTGTGAGGCCACCACACGTTCCATGACTTTGCCCAAAAAGGGGAGATTGGAAACAGGCCGATAGGTGACGAATTGAGTGGGGTCCAGTGATGGTTTCTTCAACAGCGGTTTTATCACAGCTTGCTTTAAGCTGGCTGGAATTTTGCCCTCCCGAAGGGAGGCATTAACCACCACCTTCACCCACTCGGCCAATCCCCCTCTGGCCTCCTTCAGAAGCCAGGATGGGCAGGGGTCTAGGATGCATGTGGTAGCTCTCATTCCTCCAAGCACCTTGTCCACATCCTCGGATTGAACCAATTGAAATGAATCCATCAAAACCGGACAAGCAGATGCTCATGTTACATCCTCAGATACTGCCGTTAATATGGTATCCAGTCCAGAGCGGATCAAAGCGACTTTGTCTGCGAAGAACCGAGCAAAAGCTTCGCAGCGAGCTGCCGAGTCCTCAGGGCACCCATCCTGAGTGGCGGGTTTTAATAGGCCTCTGACAACTCGGAACAGTTCAGCCGGACGGTTCTTTGCAGACGCAATAGTGGCCGCAAAGAAAGTCTTCTTTGCGGCTTTTATTGCCGCGGCATATGCCCTTAAAAAGGACACAAACCGTGTTCGATTTGGCTCGCTCGGATCCGAACGCCACACGCTCTCTAGTTCCCTCTTCTTTCGCTTTCAACGCTGCCAGCTCCTCGGTGAACCAAGGAGCTGGTTTAGCTCGGCTACTTGAGAGGGGACGTTCCGGAGCGATCGTGTCTATTGCTCTAGCCATCTCCCCATTCCAGAGAGCGACCAGGGCATCGACAGGATCACCAACCGAGGTGGCGGGAAATTCCCCAAGAGCCATCAGGAATCCATCCGGATCCATAAGCCTCCTGGGGCGGACCAATTTAATGGGTCCTCCACCTCTGCGGAGGTTAGGGGGTGCAGTGAGTCTAAAGCTGACCAGGTGGTGGTCGGTCCATGGCAACGGAGAGATGGATAACTCCTCAACACCGCCACCTTCCTCCCATCCCTGGCAGAAAACCAAGTCCAATGTATGTCCAGCACTGTGGGTGGGGCCAGATACCTGTTGGGACAGCCCCATGGTTGCCATGGTAGACATGAAGTCCTGAGCCGCTCCCGATAGGGCGGCCTCGGCATGGACATTGAAGTCCCCCAGCACAAGCAGCCGTTGGGACTCCAACGCCAGGTCCGAGACCACCCCCGCTAGCTCAGTCAGGGAGTCTGTAGTGCAGCGAGGTGGGCGGTACACTAACAGAATCCCTAATCTGTCCCGGTCACCCACCCTCAGGTGGACGCATTCAAAATTTGTTGACTGCGGGATGGGGGCCCTGGTCAGAAGAATGGAATCTCTATAGACCACTGCAACTCCGCCTCCCCGCCCTCCGGATCTCGGTTGGTGCTGCACAGAGAAACCTGGTGGCAAAGCTGGGTTAAATTTACACCTCCCGCTTCGTCCAAC
Organism: Anolis sagrei ordinatus; assembly: GCF_025583915.1. Lineage (NCBI taxonomy): Eukaryota > Metazoa > Chordata > Lepidosauria > Squamata > Anolidae > Anolis > Anolis sagrei. The sequence continues at coordinate 132,437,292 of NW_026847660.1, read as the reverse complement.
CAGGTCTCTGTGATGCACGCCAGATCTGCCCGTTCATCCAGGATTAAATCCTGGATGAAAGTTGTTTTACCGTTGACAGATCTGGCGTTCAACAGCACCACTTTCAATTCGGAGGGACCGCCATCCTGGTTACACCGACTTACCATATCAGGAGACCGGTTTGGGATTACTAATGTTGTTCCACATTCCCTAGGCCGAATTAAAGGTCTCCTTTTCCCGTATCTCCCCCTCCCCACCACGACAAGAGATTCCAGCTAAACATTGGGAAAAGAACCTCTTTGGTGTTGGAGCTGTTTGGCAGTGGAATAGACTGCCTTGGAGGAGGGCCACCTTTCAGGAGAGTCAGGGATGGCCATCTCTCGGGAGAGGTTGGATGGCCGAATGGGGTTGGACTAGACAAGCCTTGGAGTCCCTTCAGTTTCTATGATTCTAAGATTCGGGCTGAATGGCCATCTATTGGGAGAGCTTCAAATGTGTCTTCCTGCCTGGCAGAATGGGGTTGGACTAGACAAGCCTTGGAGTCCCTTCAGTTTCTATGATTCTAAGATTCGGGCTGAATGGCCATCTGTTGGGAGAGCTTTAAATGTGTCTTCCTGCCTGGCAGGCAGGATGGGGTTGGACTAGATAACCCTTGGAGGTCCCATCCAACTCTACGGATGTCTAGTTTTCCAAGGTTTTTCTTGCCAACCCTAAAGGGCACCAGGTTCTTCCTGATCTTGGAAGCTAAGCAGGGATGGTGTTTGGATGGTGTTTGGGTGGGACATCGCCAAGCCATATCAGGCGCTGTAGTCTCAAATTCAAGCTGCCTCTGGATGTTCCTTGACTAAATATAACCCTGTGGGATTTATAGGCTTGCTCTCAACCCACTCGAAGGCACAAAGTCAGACTCAGCGTTGCTCCTCTTTCCTGTCTCGGAAGAGGAAATGACACCATTCGCCGCAGAAGGTTTCACCCAGAGATGCAAGAAGCCAGATGAGAAGGGTGGCAAGCCATTTCAAAACCAGTGACCTGGGAGCTAAACCAGTTCCTGTTTACTCACCTGTGCATTGCCACACCAGCGGCCAGGACGATGGGAGTTACAGTCCAAACTTATTTCTCAAAGTTTGACCCACAAGGAGCAGGGAAGGGATGAAAAGTCTGCAGTGTGAGCAAAACTAAAAGTGAACCCTGGGTGCGTCCACACTGAAGAATGAATGCAGTTTGACACCACTTGAACTACAACTCCCAGGATATTGGGTTCAACTGGATGGCTCTTGGGTTTCTCTTCCAAGAATCCTTCTCTGGAGGTCTTTAATCAGAGACTGGATGGTCATCTGTCGGGAGGGCTTGGATAGTATATCCCTGCCTGGCAGCAGAGCGTTGGACTGGATGACCTTTGGAGTCCCCTTCCAAATCAACTTAAGTATAGATTTGTTGGGAGCTTGAAAAACTTAAAAACCCCTTCTATGGGTTTTAAAGCAGAGGCTGGATGGTTATCTGTCAGGAGGGCTTGGATAGTGTCTTCCTGCCTAGCAGAAGGGAGTTGGACTGGATGACCTTTAGGGGTCCCTTCAAATTCTATAGTCCTATTAATTTACATGAGGTTTTAGTCCTACTTCTCTCCATGAACCGTCAAATCTATGTCTTTGAGGTTGGATGGCCCTCTGTCGGGAGGGATTAGATTGTGCCTTCCTGCCTTGTGGAAAGGGGTTTCGACTGGATGACCTTTAGGGGCCACTTCAAATTCTATCGTCCTATTTCTCTCCATGAACCATCTATCTATGTCTTTGAGGTTGGATGGCCCTCTGTCGGGAAGGATTAAATTGTGCCTTCGTGCCTGGTGGAAAGGGGGTTGGATTGGATGACCTTTACGAATCCCTTCCAACTCTATATTCCTATTTACTATTCCTATTACCATCCTTTTGGGATACTTCTCTCATGTCCCCGCATGGGGAGCTGGAGCTGACAGACGGAAGCTCACCCTCGCTCTCCCCGAATGATATTGTGTTGAATCTAATGCATTTTAACTATGCTATATCCCGCCTTGAGACATGAGATATGAGAAGATGCAGGTGACCAATAAAATTTATTGCTGTTATTACCTTATTATAATTATATATTATAATAATAATTATTATATGATATTATAATATAATGCATTATTATTTTTGTGTCGGGAGCAACTTGAGAAACTGCAAGTCGCTTCTGGTGTAAGAGGATTGGCCATCTGCAAGGACGTTGCCCAGGAAATGCCCAGATCTTTTTATGTTTCCCCATCCTTGTGGGAGGCTTCTCTTATGTCCCTGCATGGAGAGCTGGAGCTGACAGACGGGAGCTCGCCCGCACTCTCCCCTGAGAAACTGCAAGTTGCTTCTGGTGTGAGAGAATAGCTTTCTGCAAGGATGTTTTGATGTTTTCCCATCCTTATGGGAGGCTTCTCTCACGTCCCCGCATGGGGAGCTGGAGCTGACAGACAGGAGCTCACCTGCGCTCTCTCTTGAGAAACTGCAAGTCGCTTCTGGTGTGAAGGAATGGCCGTCTGCAAGGATGTTTTTATGTTTTCCCATCCTTGTGGGAGGCTTCTCTCATGTCCCCGCATGGGGAGCTGGAACTGACAGACAGGAGCTCACCTGCGCTCTCTCCTGAGAAACTGCAAGTCACTTCTAGTGTGAGGGAATGGCCGTCTGCCAGGATGTTTTTATGTTTTCCCATCCTTGTGGGAGGCTTCTCTCATGTCCCTGCATGGGGAGCTGGAGCTGACAGACGGGAGCTCACCCATGCTTTCCACTGAGAAACTGCGTCGCTTCTGGTGTGAGAGAATGGCCGTCTGCAAGGATGTTTTGGTATTTTCCCATCCTTGTGGGAGGCTTCTCTTGCCTGGGGAGCTGGAGCTGACAGACGGGAGCTCATCCGCACTCTTCCCTGAGAAACTGCAAGTCGCTTCTGGTGTGAGAAAATTGGTCATCTGCAAGGATGTTTTGATGTTTTCCCATCCTTGTGGGAGGCTTCTCTCATGTCCCCACATGGGGAGCTGGAGCTGACAGACGGGAGCTCGCCCGCACTCTCCCCATCTGATTCACTTGAACGTCGCTTTTGGGTGCCTTAAGAGAGGAAGGCCCCTTTCGCCCACGTTTGAGGTGTGTTACTCATTTTCGGGAAGGAAAGCCGACACGCAAATGTCACATGAATGCGGAACCAACCTCGGAACGACAGACCAGGTTGGTGGGGAAACATGAAATGCAGAAGTCCCGCATGATGACGCTGGAAATCTCAAAGGCTGTGCAAGACCACACTGGGTTCAGTGCTTGAGATTTGTCAGTTGGGTTGACTGATGCCTTGGATGGCCATCTGTCCAGAGGGATTAATGGCGAGCCAGCCAGGGGCCCCTGCCTTGAAGCGGATCTGACCTGCAGCAGGGAGTTCCGCAGTTCTCCATTGCCAGCTTGGGCCAGCATCCAAGGGAATGTGGCCACAGCAGCATCTTCAGCCAAGGACTCTCCTTCTGCTTTACTTCCTTCCCCTCCCTAACATTGTAACAAATCCCCCCAATAAAGTATCAATGAATTGTAACTTTTCCCTCTCTATAGTGTTACTTTGTGTCCTTTACTGCCTCCAAACCATTCTCTGCATGAACTTTCTCTCTCCCGGGCTGCAGATGGCTGCCGGTCCGCTCAGGATGCTATTCCAGCATCCCAGGGAGGTCGAAACTGCGTTCCGCTGAACCGTGGATACGGAAACCCATCAGATCCCCGTATCCACGGGTCAACGGATCGTCCCAAAATCAGTGCCATTCTTCTCCTGGGCAGATTCTAAGACAGTGGTTCTCAACCTTCCTAATCCCGTGACCCCTTAATTCAGTCCCTCATGTTGTGGTGACCCCCAACCATAACATTGTTTTCGTTGCTACTTCATAACAGTCATTTTACTACTGTTATAAATCATAATGTAAATATCTGATATGCAGCATGTATTTTCATTCACTGGACCAAACTGGGCACAAATACCCAATACACCAGTGTTTCCCAACCTGGGGGTCGGGACCCCTGAGGGGGTCGCGAAGGGGTGTCAGAGGGGTCGCCAAAGACCATCAGAAAACACAGTATTTTCTGTTGGTCATGGGGGTTCTGTGTGGGAAGTTTGGCCCAATTCTGTCATTGGTGGGGTTCAGAACACTCCTTGATTGTAGGTGAACTATAAATCCCAGTATCTACAACTTCGAAATGTCAAAGTCTGTGTTCCCCAAATCCCATCAGTGTTCACATTTGGGTATACTGAGTATACGTACCAAGTTTGGTCCAGATCCATCGTTGTTTGAGCCCACAGTGCTCTCTGGATGTAGGCGAACTACAACTCCCAAACTCAAGGTCAACGCCCACCAAACCCAGTATTTTCTGTTGGTCATGGGAGTCCTCTGTGCCAACTTTGGTTCAATTCCATTGTTGGTGGGGTTCAGAATGCTCTTTGTTTACATATTAACTATAAATCCCAGCAACTACAACTCCCAAATGATGAAATCAATCCCCTCAACAACCCCACCAGTATTCAAATTTGGGCATACTGGGTATTTGTGCCAAATTTGTTCCAGTGAATGAAAATACATCCTGCAAATCATTATTTACATGGTAATTCATAATGTTAGGGTTATGGTTGGGGGTCACCACAACATGAGGAACCGTATTAAGGGGTCGCAGCATTAGGAATGTTGAGAACCACTGCAAAACACCCAAATGTGAATGGTAGTGGGTTTCGGGGAGGACTGATTTTGTAATTTGGGAGTTGTAGTTGCCGGGATTTATAGTTCACTTATAATCAAAGAGCATTCTGAACTCCACCAGCGATGGATTTGAGCCAAACTTGGCTCCCATGACCAACGGAAAACACTGGAAGGGTTTGATGGGCATTGACCTTGAGTTTGGGAGTTGTAGTTCACCTATATCCAGAGAGCACCGTGGACTCATGCAATGGTTGATCTGGACCAAACTTGGCACAAATACTCAATATGCCCAAATGTGAACACTGGTGGACTATGGGGGAAATAGATCTTGACATTTGGGAGTTGTAGTTGCTGGGATTTATAGTTCATTACAATCAAAGAACATTCTGAACTCCACCAATGATAGAATTGGCTCAAACTTCCCACATGGAATCCCCATGAGCATCAGAAAATACTGTGTTTTCTTATGGTCTTTGGTGACCCCTCTGACACCCCCTCGCGACCCCCTCAGGGGTCCCGACCCCCAGGTTGAGAAACACTGTTCTAAGACTAATGGCTATCTCGCTTTTGCTCTGCTAACCTCTCCGCCTCGGGAATAACCTTCTTCGCCCTCAAAAACTCAACATGGAGCCCAGCTGGCTCTCTGATGCCACCACGTCGTTGCTACAATCTCGCTGATGCCCATGGAGTCTGTTGATCTGGGGAACCTTTCTCGGTCATGCCTTGGGACCCCCTGAAGACCAGCGGGCTGTCCGGATCACTGATGTGGTGGGATCTGTAGTTTCTTTGCTCCCAATGTGGTTCCTGACCTCCAGCGCTGGCAGTCTGTCTCACCAGGGTAACTCTTTAAAGAGTCAGATTGGTCTCTGTCTCCTGGCAAAGACCCCTAAATTCCTACTCAATAACAATATGGCTTGGCAGTCTCCCACCCAAACACCATCCAGGGCCAGTCCTGCTTAGTTTCCAAGATCAGGCAGAACCTGGTGCCCTTTAGGGTTGGCTCCATAAAGTCATCTGCATAAAGACCCCAGGGCACCTTTTCCCCAACTTGTCCCTATGGATTCTGAAGCTTATCCAGAACTTTAATCAACTTTTGAGGACTTTTGGACACTTTTTTGGAACCTTTCCTTCTTTAAACCCCATGGACTCCCTTTTATGATTTTAGGATTTTATGATTTCATGGCTTTGGACTCTTTATGGACTCTGGTGGGTGGGGTAGGCCGATATGAATTTCTTCCCCCTTCCCCACCCCCCCCCCCAATTTATGCCTTATGAACTCTATATATGGGTGTATAAAATATGGAATGCCACCTTTTTGTGACCCCAGCATGACAAAGTCTTCCTTCCTATTTCCTGAGATGAATTCCCCATTGACCAAAGGACTCAACAAAGACTTATTGCATGACAGTAACAATGGTGCCCCTCAGAATTCTCGTGACCAACAGAAAACACTAGAAGGGTTTGGTGGGCATTGACCTTGAGTTTGGGAGTTGTAGTTCACCTACATCCAGGGAGCACTGGGGACTCAAACAATGATGGAAATGGACCAAACTTGACAAATACTAAATATGCCCAAATGTGAACAATGTTGGAGTTTGGGGAAAATAGACCTTGAAATTTGGGAGTTGTAGTTGCTGGGATTTATAGTTCACCTACAATCAAAGAGCACTCTGAACTCCACCGATGATGGACTTGAAGCAAACTTGGCACACAGAAATCCAACACCAAACAGAAAATACTGGAAGGATTTGGTGGGCATTTACCTTGAGTTTGGGAGTTGTAGTTCATCTACATCCAGAGAGAACTCTGGACTCAAACAATTGTGAATCTGAACCAAACCTGGCAAATACTCAATATGCCCAAATGTGAAGACTGGTGGAGTTTGGGGAACGTAGACCTTGACATTTGGGAGTTGTAGTTGCTGGAATTTGTAGGTCACCTACAATCAAAGACCACTCTGAACTCCACCGACAATGGAATTGAAGCAAACTTGGCACACAGAACTCTCGTGACCAACAGAAAACACTAGAAGGGTTTGGTCGGCATTTACCTTGAGTTTGGGAGTTGTAGTTCATCTACATCCAGGGAGCACTGGGGACTCAAACAATGATGGAAATGGACCAAACTTGGCAAATACTCAATATGCCCAAATGTGAAGACTGGTGGAGTTTGGGGAATGTAGACCTTGACATTTAGGAGTTGTAGTTGCTGGGATTTATAATTCACCTATAATCAAAGAGCATTTTGAACCTCACTAACGATAGAATTGGACCAAACTTCCCATCCAGAACCCCCATGACCAACAGAAAATACTGTCATGGTCGGAATCACTGGGTTGTTGTAGGTTTTTTCGGGCTATATGGCCATGGTCTAGAGGCATTCTCTCCTGACGTTTCACCTGCATCTATGGCAAGCATCCTCAGAGGTAGTGAGGATGCTTGCCATAGATGCAGGCGAAACGTCAGGAGAGAATGCCTCTAGACCATGGCCATATAGCCTGAAAAAACCAACAACAACCCAGAAAATACTGTATTTTCCGATGGTCTTTGGTGACCCCTCTGACATCCCCTCGTGACTCCCAGGAGTCCTGACCCCCAGGTGGAGAAACGCTGTCTCAACCGGTTCCCAGTCCACTTCACAATCCCATAATTTACCAGGTGAATTAGATGCAAAATTCAGCCTAGAATGGCATTGGCTTTTTCAGCTGGTGCATCACACTTTTGGCTCGTGCTCAGCTTGTGATTGACCAAAATTGCAAGCTTCATAGTCACTTTCCCCCAGGATGAAGAGCCATTGGAGGAAAACATTATTGAGGTAAACCAGTTCCCAATTCACTTCCCAATCCCATAATTTACGGCCCTAATTCCCAGTGTCAACACACCCCACGTGCAAGAGGCGCACGGCCGGCTTGCAGGGTTGCAATGACATTTCATGAGGAAGGACCGGAACCCGGCGCCTCTCTGCAAACCACAGGTCCCCACCCTCTCAGCCTCCGAGCAGGAAGCCGGTTGAGTCATTTGGGTTGCGTCTCTGGTGGGGCGCAGCATTGCCTCCCCAGAGGACCTTCGCCGCTCTTTTGGGGCCTCTCTCCGAAGAAGAACAAACACCAACACCATGGCGGAGCAGGAGAGCTGGGAGTTCGGCAAGGCGGACTTTGTGCTCCTGGACCAAGTCACCATGGAGGACTTCTTGGACAACCTCAAGCTCAGGTCAACGGAGGGAGGGTTGCCCGTTTTGCAAAGGGAAACCAGGGTGCAAGGCCAAAGAGGGACACAAGGCATGATTGGGATGCAACCAGGCAATTCACCAAAGGGAAGACCAAGATTCTGGCTTTGGCATCTATTGAAGCTAGTTGGGGACTAAGGGGGAGGGAGAGAGGGAAACCGGGACATTTGAAAAGCAGCTGGGAAAATTGGACGGCAGAGGATTAATAGGGACTCTTTCTACCAAATTAGTAGTAGTATTGCAGTGGTTCTCAACCTTCCTAATCCCGTGACCCCTTAATCCAGTCCCTCATGTTGTGGTGACCCCCAACCATAACATTGTTTTCATTGCTACTTCATAATGCTGCAGTCATTTTACTACTGTTAGAAATCATAATGTAAATATCTGATATGCAGCATGTATTTTCATTCACTGGACCAAACTGGGCACAAATACCCAATGCACCCAAATGTGAATGGTAGTGGGGTTGGGGGAGGACTGATTTTGTAATTTGGGAGTTGTAGTTGCTGGGATTTATAGTTCACTTATAATCAAAGAGCATTCTGAACTCCACCAGCGATGGATTTGAACCAAACTTGGCTCCTATGACCAACGTAAAACACTGGAAGGGTTTGATGGGCATTGACCTTGAGTTTGGGAGTTGTAGTTCACCTATTTCCAGAGAGCACCGTGGACTCATGCAACGGTGGATCTGGACCAAACTTGGCACAAATACTCAATATGCCCAAATTTGAACACTAGTGGAGTCTGGGGAAAATAGATCTTAACATTTGGGAGTTGTAGTTGCTGGGATTTATAGTTCATTACAATCAAAGAACATTCTGAACTCCACCAACGATAGAATTGGCTCAAACTTCCCACATGGAATCCCCATGACCTTCAGAAATACTGTGTTTTCTGATGGTCTTTGGTGATCCCTCTGACACCCCCTCGCAACCCCCTCAGGGGTCCCGACCCCCAGGTTGAGAAACACTGTAGTATTGGGTTGTTGTGAGTTTTTCAGGCTGTATGGGCATGTTGCAGAAGCATTCTCTCCTGACGTTTTGCCTGCATCTATGGCAGGCATCTTCAGAGATTGTGAAGTGTTCAGTTGACCTTATAGTTCCTTGATGAGGAATTTGACCCAGTCAAATGCCTCCCAATTGCCTTGATGTGGCCAAAATAATCTTTTATCACTCACTTTTTATTATTCTCTCACCAATTCTCTCACACCAGAAGCGACTTGCAGTTTCTCAAGTCGCTCCTGACATGACGAAGGAGCTGGGGGTGGTGACGGCCGACAGGGAGCTCTGGTGTGGGCTGGTCCATGAGGTCACGAAGAGTCGGAGACAACTGAACGAATGAACAACAACAACAACAACATATATATATATATATATATATATATATATATATATATATACACACACACACATACACATACACACACACACACACACACACATACACATACATATATACACATACATACATATATACTAGCCATCCCCTGCCATGCATTGCTGTGGCCCACATGGGGGTTCTGTGTGGGATGTTTGGCCCATTTCTGTTGTTGGTGGGGTTCAGAATGCTCTGTGATTGTAGGTGAACTATAAATCCCAGCAACTACAACTCCCAAATGTCAAGATTCTATTTTCCCCAAACTCCACCAGTGTTCACATCTGGGCATATTGAGTATTCGTGTAGAGTTTGGTCCAGATCCATCGTTGTTTGAGTCCACAGTGATCTCTGGATGTAGGTGAACTACAACTCCCAAACTCATGGTCAATGCCCACCAAACCATCCCAATATTTTCTGTTGGTCATGGGAGTTCTGCGTGCCAAGTTTGGTTCAATTCCATCGTTGGTGGAGTTCAGAATGCTCTTTGATTGTAGGTGAACTATAAATCCCAGCAACTACAACCCCCAATTGTCAAGATTCTATTTTCCCTAAACTCCACCAGTGTTCACATTTGAGCATATCGAGTATTCGTGTAGAGTTTGGTCCAGATCCATCATTGTTTGAGTCCACAGTGATCTCTGGATGTAGGTGAACTGCAACTCCAAAACCAAAGGACACTGCCCACCAAATCCTTCCAGTATTTTCTGTTGGTCATGGGAGTTCTGCATGCCAAGTTTGGTTCAATTCCATTTTGGTGGGGTTCAGAATGCTCTTTGATTGTAGGTGAACTATAAATCCCAGCAACTACAACTCCCAAATGACAAAATCAATTTTTTTGAGTGAAGGACATACATTTGGTTGTTAGGTGTCTTATGTCCAAATTTGGTGTCAATTTGTCCAATGGCTTTTGAGTTATGTTAATCCCACAAACGAACATTACATTTATATTTATATTATTTATATTTATATTTATATTTATATTTATATTTATATTTATATTTATATTTATATTTATATTTATATTTATATTTATACAAGTATTTATATGGAGCCCTCGGTGGCGCAGCGGGTTAAACCGCTGAGTTGCCGAACTTGCTGACCAATATATCGGCGGTTTGAATTCAGGTAGCGTGGTGAGCTCCTGCTGTTAGCCCCAGCTTTTTTGCCTAGTTTCCAACAGACCTCACAATCTCTGAGGGTGCTTGTCATAGATGCAGGTGAAATGTCAGGAGAGAATGCTTCTGGAACATGCCTGTATTTATTTATTTATTTTCTCAGCCAATCAGCGACTCAAGGCGACTACAGCCCGGAAAAACACACAACCCAATGTTTTCAGCCATGAAAGCCTTCGACAATACATTATTATTATTATTATTATTGTTATTGTTATTGTTATTGTTATTGTTATGGTTATGGTTATGGTTATGGTTATGGTTATGGTTATGGTTATGGTTATGGTTATGGTTATGGTTATGGTTATGGTTACGGTTATGGTTATGGTTATTTATATCACACTTTTCACCAAGACCAGAATTTGTAATTACAGACAGACAGAGATAGATAGATAGATAGATAGATAGATAGATAGGGATGTAAATATATAGAAGGGGTCATCTTGAGGTCATCTAGACCAGGCCTGGGCCAACTTGGGCCCTCCAGGTGTTTTGGACTTCAACTTCCATAAATCCCAGCCAGCTTACTGGCTGTTAGGAATTTTAGGAGTTGAAGTCCAAAATACCTGGAGGGCCAAAGTGTGCCCAGGCCTGCCAGAGACTTCTGTTTCTGCATCCAGGTGTGACAGGTGAGGTCTTGCAAGGTGAGGTAGGCTGTTAGGAATTGTGGGAGTCGAAGTCCAAAACACCTGGAGGGCCCAAGTTGGCCCAGGCCTGCCAGAGACTTCTGTTTCTGCATCCAGGTGGACTCACCTGCGACAGGTGAGGTCTTGCAAGGTGAGGTAAGCTGTTAGGAATTGTGGGAGTCGAAGTCCAAAACACCTGGAGGGCTCAAGTTGGCCCAGGCCTGCCAGAGACTTCTGTTTCTGCATCCAGGTGGACTCACCTGTGACAGGTGAGGTCTTGCAAGGTGAGGTAGGCTGTTAGGAATTGTGGGAGTTGAAGTCCAAAACACCTGGAGGGCTCAAGTTGGCCCAGGCTTGCTTTAGACTTCTGTTTAGCATCCAGGTGGACTCACCTGTGACAGGTGAGGTCTTTCAAGGTGAGACGTCCACCCTCATTTGCTCCCCTTTGGTTTCCTCCTTGCAAGGTTTGAGAAGGGGCGCATCTACACTTACATCGGGGAGGTGGTGGTCTCGGTGAACCCCTACAAAGCCATGGAGCTCTATGGGAAAGAGGCCATCGAACACTACCGGGGAAGGGAGCAATACGAGAGGCCACCTCACCTGTACGCAGTGGCCGATGCTGCCTACAAGGCTATGAAGCGGAGGGCCAAGGACACCTGCATCGTCATCTCAGGTGGGAAGCATCCCAGGTCATTGGCATCACTTGGGTGATAGAGGTAGTAGAATCATTGTAAGAGGCCCACAAAGGCCATCCAGTCCAACCCTCTTTCCACGAGGCAGGAAGGCACAATCAAATCCCTCCCGACAGAGGGCCATCCAACCTCAAAGACATAGGTAGATAGTTCATGGAGAGAAGAAGGACTTCAACCTCATGGAGATAAATAGAACTATAGAATTTGAAGTAGGACTTCAACCTCATAGAGGTAAATAGGACTATAGAATTTGAAGGGACCCCTAAAGGTCATCCAGTCCAACCCCCTTTCCACAAGGCAGGAAGGTACAATCTAATCCCTCCCGACAGAGGACCATCCGACCTCAAAGACGTAGATAGATGGTTCATGGAGAGAAGTAGGACTTCAACCTCATGGAGATGAATAGGACTATAGAATTTGAAGGGACTCCTAAAAGTCATCCAGACCAACCCCCTTTCCACAAGGCAGGAAGGCACAATCTAATCCCTCCCAACAGAGGACCATCCGACCTCAAAGACATAGATAGATGGTTCATGGAGAGAAGTAGGACTTCAACCTCATGGAGATAAATAGGACTATAGAAATTGAAGGGGCCCCCAAAGGTCATCCAGTCCAAACCCCTTTCCACGAGGCAGGAAGGCACAATCTAATCCGACAAAGGGCCATCCAACCTCAAAGACATAGATAGATGGTTCATGGAGAGAAGTAGGACTTCAACCTCATGGAGATAAATAGGACTATAGAATTTGAAGGGACCCCCAAAGGTCATCCAGACCAACACCTTTCTTTCCACGAGGCAGGAAGGCACAATATAATCCTTCCCAACAGATGACCATCCAACTTCACAGATGGAGAGAGAAACGATTCTAGAGTTGGAAGGGACTCCCAAAGGCCATCCAATCCAACCCCCTTCTTTCCATCAGGCAGGACAACACAATCTAATCCCCCCTGACAGCTGGCCATCAAATTTAATAGATGGTCAAGGTGAGAAATAGGATTATAGAATCATGGAAGGGACCTCAAAGGTCATCCAGTCCAACCTGCTTCTTTCCACCAGGCAGAAAGGCACAATCTAATCCCTCCCGTCAGATAGCCATCCAACTTCACAGATGGTTCATAGAGAGAAATAAGAAAGAAATCTCAATAAAAAGAGATTTAGCTGAATTCCAACTCCTAAATAGTTCTGTCGGAAAGTTATTCAAAATGTTTAAGTGGAATCCCTTTTCCTGCAACTTGATGCCTCTGGATGGGTTTGTCAAGACGCAGACTGAAGGGGCTTTGGGACTTGGGGCAATAGATCCACACAGCTTTGGGAATTGTAGCATCAGGCTGGGTCAGAAGTTTTCCTTCTCACTCACTCTTTGAACCTGCATTTTAGGAGAAAGCGGGGCCGGGAAGACCGAAGCCAGCAAGTACATCATGCAATACATTGCCGCCATCACAAACCCCACCCAGAGGGCAGAGGTCGAGAGGTAAGTGGGACGGATCTCACTCTTGGTGCAGAATCAATGCAACTCCTGCGCCTGGAAAATCAATCTCAGCATAATTTTCAGGCAGTTACTCTGAGAAAAGCGGTGAGAGGCCTTTCCCAGGAATGTGGCCTTGTGAATCTTCCTGAGACTTCATCTCAGTTCCGGACAGATGTTGACTCTCCTTAATTGGTGTTGGTAAACGTAAGGAACCTTGTGTTGACCTCCTTCGTAACGTAAGGAACTTTCTAAACATTTCCTTAACTTAAAGAGCCATTGTCTGTGATAATGTAAACACATTGATTTTCCCCAAAAGTTTAACATCAGCAATGTCAACACTTAATTATTTGTCACCATTCTCATCAGGAACTTTTAATTACATCCAATGAATTCTTCACCTCCTTCTTGCAGTTTTCCACTCTTTAGACTATATAGACCCCAACCATACATCTTGATACAATTCCATTCAAACCATGCATCATATTTCATGACACGATTTTGTTCGTTTCCCATGGTGTCCCTTTTCATTTCAGGGTGAAGGACGTGCTGCTGAAGTCCAACTGCGTCCTGGAGGCCTTCGGCAACGCCAAGACCAATCGCAACGACAACTCCAGCCGCTTTGGGAAGTACATGGACATTGACTTTGACTTCAAGGGGGACCCCACCGGTGGGCACATCCACAACTACCTCCTGGAAAAGGTACCAAAAGGGCCAACAAGATGACAGAAACAACAGGGGCCCATTCACCCTCTGCAGCCCCACTATCCCAGCAGATTTGGAAATGTCCCAGGATCTCTCTCTCCTCCTTGGTCCTCAGCTTATTCCCATTGCTGCAAATGGAGCTCAGAGCCTCATAGCAATCTGCACTCAGAATGCTGGCAGTGTTGACCACCACCACCACCACCACCACCATGTGATGTAATCGTCAGCCCACTTCCATGTTATGGAATCTTGGGATTTGTAGTTTGTTGTGGTCCTTGAATATCAGTTTATTCCCATTCCAGCAAGCTGATGCTTGGAGTGCCAAAGCATTCAGACGTATAGCAATTTGGCTTTACTTCCATGCCATTGAACCCTAGGAATTGTAGTTTGTTGTGATCCTTGATCCCCTGTTCATTCCCATTCGTGCAAGCTGATACTTAGAGTTCCAAAGCATCTGGATTTATAGCAATTTGACTTTACTTCCTGGGATTTATAGTTTGTTGTGGTCCTTGAGCCTTAGTTTGTTCCAATTGGTACAAGGTGATGCTTAGAATGCCAAAGAATTTGGGCTAATAGCAATTTGGCTTTACTTCCATGCTATGGAACCCTGGGATTTGTAGTTTCTTGTGGTCCTTGATTCCCATTTTATTCTCATTGCTGCAAACTGATGCTTGGAGTTCCAAAGCATCCAGATTTATAGCAATTTGACTTTACTTTCATGCCACGGAAGCCAGGGATTTATAGTTTGTTGTGGTCCACGAGCCTCAGTTTGTTCCAATTGCTTGCTTCCCTTTGCAGTCCCGCATCCTCAAGCAGCAGCCAGGAGAGAGAAACTTCCACGCCTTCTACCAGGTGAGCCGAAGTCCCATCATCCATGGTAACTGGTCATTCTTCGAGACTCGTTGCATCTACACTCCGGGATTAATGTAGTTTGCTATCACTTTAACTGCCATGGGTCAAATTCTATGGAATCCTGGGATTTATTTGGCAGAGAAGGCCAAGGACATTGTAAAACTACAATTCCTAGGATTACATTACATTGAGCCATGGCTATTTAAATGCTATCAGACTGCATTGTAAATTGAATTATTATTATATTTTATTAGCGTTATTATATGTAGCATTATACTTGATAAATGCATTTATTATATTATTATTATATTTTATTACCATTTAAATATTTAATATATT
>NW_026847660.1:132384642-132417142 GCF_025583915.1 Anolis sagrei ordinatus | reverse complement strand
TTCAATGGCATTCGTTTGGATTGTTCGTTTAATACTGACTCTAATATCAAATTTAACCATGCACACACAAACATGTATTACATTCAATAGACAGATAAGTACTGCAATTCCGTTTTGCAAGTCCCCGTTTGGGAAAACAGCAGGATATAAATATAAAGCAAGTGATGATTTATTCAATTTGCCGGATTGGAAACTAAAGGAGGTTCCTGTACCTTTAAGGGCTGTGTTTATTGTTTTCGATTTCAAATATAGCCACACAGAAATATATCTATATACCAACCTTGCAGTTTGAAAACATGGAAACGTGAGTAAATCAATAGGTACCGCTTCAGCGGGAAGGTAACAGCTCTCCATGCACTCATGCCGGCCACATGACCTTGGAGGTGTCTATGGACAACGCAGGCTCTTCGGCTTAGAAATGGAGATGAGCACCAACCTCCAGAGTCGGACATGACTGGAGTTAATGTCAGGGGAAAACTTTACCTTTATCTCATTTCTCTACTCAACGCTCAGCTGTTTTCAAACCGCTTAGGTGGACAGTAAGCTAGGCTTAACAGTCGGGTGCTCAAGCCGACTCGGGCTTCTAACTTGCTACTTTTCGGTCAGCAGTTTAAAGTGGGGAGGTATTTTATGACCCCATAAAAATGTCAGGAATCAAAGAACAAGGAGGGAATATGATCAAAATGACTCGTGTCATAGTGGATTGAGCACCCGACTGTTAAGCCTAGCTTACTGTCCACCTAAGTGGTTAGCAAACAGCTGAGCTGTGAGTAGAGAAATTAGGGACTGCTTAAAGTGGGGTGGTATTTTACGACACCACAAAAACCTGCTGAATTTATTGACTGAAAGGTCATAGGTTCGAATCCAGGGCGCAGCATGAGCGCCAGGTGTTAGCTCCAGCTTCTGCCAACCTAGCAGTTCGAAAACATGCAAATGTGAGTCGATCAACATCCCACTTCAAAGAGAGAGAAGTGGAATATAAATATGATCATATATAATAATGAGAATATAATAATAATATGATGATAATTATAATAATGCAATAATAATATAAGAAGAATATAATAATACCACAATACCATAATAATATAGTAATAATAATGGTAATGATAAGCATGAAATAATAATATTAATGTCTATATGGATATAAAGATGATAATATATTAAAATAATTATATATATGTATATATACACAGATACATACATAAAACTGAGCCAAGGCAGAGCTGCTTTGAGCCACTTCAAAGAGAAAAAAGTGGGATGTAAATATAATCATATATAATAATGAGAATGTAATAATAATATGACAATGATAATTATAATACAATAATGATATAAGAAGAATATAATAATACAACAATACCATAATAATAGAGTAGTAATAATGGTAATGATAAGCATGCAATAATAATAATGTCTATATGGATATAAAGATTATAATATATTAAAATAATTATATAGATATAGATATCTATCTATCTACATATATATCGATAGATATATAATATACAAATATAATATGCTATCAATAAGAATATAATAATGATGATGATAATGACAATAATATAAGAATATAATAATAATAATACAACAATCATGCAACGTCAACAATATAGTAATACTAATTATAATGATACAATAGTAACGATTATTTATTATGTTGATATAAATATTATAATATCTACCTGTATAGATAATCAATATATCAATATAATGTTGATAAATGCGACGTCAACAATATAGTAATACTAATGATAATAATACAATAATAGCTATTATTTATTATATTAATATAAATATTATAATATCTGCCTGCAAAGGTATTAAATATATCAATATATATACTATGTAACAATACAATATATATGTATATATATATATATAAATGCTCTGTGCGTAATGAGTACCTTAAAAACAAAAGAACTAATGAACAAAATCACACCAAATTTGGCAACAAAACATCTCGCTACACAAGGAGTGACCATCACTAGGGGACCGCTAGTATAATATAATAATATAATAATAATGCTGATAATTCAGAAAAGGCAGAGGAACCAGAGACCAGATTGCCAATATCTGGATGCTGGAGAATGGAGAAAGGCAGGGAGTTCCAGAAAAACACCTATTTCTGCTTCATTGACTATTCTAAAGCCTTTGACTGTGTGGATCATAATAAACTGTGGCAAGTTCTTGGTGGGATGGGCATCCCAAGCCACCTTGTCTCTCTCCTGAGGAATCTGGACAAGGACCAAGGAGCAACAGTCAGAACTGACCACGGAACAGGAGACTGGTTCCAGATTGGGAAAGGCGTACGGCAAGGCTGCACTCTCACCCAACCTATTCCACTTGTATGCAGAACACATCATGAGGTGCGGGGCTTGAGGAATGCAAGGCTGGGGTGAAAACTGCTGGAAGAAACATTAACAACCTTAGATATGCAGATGACACCACTGATGGCCGAAAGCGAGGAGCTGAGGAGCCTTCTAATCAAGGTGAAAGAAGAAAGCGCAAAAGCTGGGTTGCGGCTAAACATCATAAAAACCAAGATTATGGCAACAAGAATGATTGACAACTGGAAAATAGAGGGTGAAAATGTGGAGGCCGTGACAGACTTTGTATTTCTAGGTGCAAAGATTACTGCAGATGCAGACTGTGGCCAGGAAATCAGAAGACGCTTCCTTCTTGGGAGGAGAGCAATGTCCAGTCTCGATAAAATAGTAAAGAGTAGAGACATCACACTGGCAACAAAGATCCATTGCCTAGTCAAAGCCATGGTCTTCCCTGTAGTCACCTACAGATGTGAGAGCTGGACCTTAGGGAAGGCTGAGCAAAGGAAGAGAGATGCTTTTGAGCTGTGGTGTTGGAGGAAAGTGCTGAGAGTGCCTTGGACTGCGAGAAGATCCAACCAGTCCATCCTCCAGGAAATAAAGCCCGGCTGCTCACTGGAGGGAAGGATACTAGAGACAAAGCTGAAGTACTTTGGCCACATCATGAGGAGACAGGAAAGCCTGGAGAAGGGAATGATGTTGGGGAAAGTGGAAGGCAAAAGGAAGAGGGGCCGACCAAGGGCAAGGTGGATGGATGGCATCCTTGAAGTGACTGGACTGACCTTGAAGGAGCTGGGGGTGGTGACGGCCGACAGGGAGCTCTGGCGTGGGCTGGTCCATGAGGTCACGAAGAGTCGGAGACGACTGAACGAATGAACAACAACAACAACAACAAATGCTGATAATTATAATAATATAAGAAGAATATAATAATACTATAATAATAATAATTATAATAATATAATAATAACGGTATGTTTTAATGATAGAACTAATTAGGAAATGGCATTGATAACTCAGGATCAAAAATCGTGATACATAGTATAATAATGGTAATAATAATGATGATATCCTCATCTAGGGCAACGTCCGCTTTGCCACCAACGGCGAGGAGATGGAGGTGGAAAATGCGGAGCTGGTGTCCCTCCTTGCGGATCTGACCTCCACGGGCTCCGAACATCTCTCGAACTCGCTCCTCTATCGGACGGTGGCCGCGGGGGGCGCAGAGGTCATCCAGAAGGGCCACAGCATCAACGAGGCCAACTATGCCCGAGACGCCTGCGCCAAGGTGACCTTAGAAGTACTTGACCCTTTGAGGAGAACCACAAATCCCTTTGTGTAGTGTAGACCAGATGTTGGCCAACTTAGGCCCTCCAGGTGTTTTGGACTACAACTCCCGGCGGTTAGGAATGGTGGGAGTTGCAGTCCAAAACACCTGGAGGGCCCAAGTTGGGTCATGCCTGGTGTAAAGCCAAGACCTTGTCAAACTACATCTCCCAAGCTGTGCCTCTCCTCCCCTTCAGGCCATCTACGAGAGGCTGTTCTGCTGGATCGTGGCCCGCATCAACGCCGTCATCGAGGTGAAGGGCTATGACGCCCGGATCCACGGCAAGAACACGGTCATCGGCGTCCTGGACATCTATGGCTTTGAGATCTTTGACAATAACAGGTAGGGCGAGGGGCCTTCACCCAGGAGGAAATGCCAAGCCTTTGGTGGAGGACTAGCCAGGACGGGGTGCATCTACATTATAGAAGGACTGCAGTTGGACCGTTGTGGCTCAACGGGATTGGGATTTGTAGTTCAGTGGGGCGCCAGCCCTCTTTGGCAGAGAAGGCTGAAGGCCTTGTAAACTAGAATTCCAAGGAATGAAGGAAAGAAGGATGGAAGAAAGAAGGGAGGGAGGGAGGAAGAAAGGAAGGGAGGGAGGGAGGGAGAAGGAAAGGAAGGAAAGTAGGGAAGAAAGGAGAAAGAAAGAGGAAAAAAGGAAGGAGAACAAGCAAGCAAGCAGACTAAGAAAGGAAGGAAAGAAGGAAGGAGAGAAAGAAGGCAAGGAGGCAGAAAGGTGGAAGGAAGGGAAAAAGGAAGGATGGAGAAAAGGTGGAAGAGAAGGAAGGGAGGAAAGAAGGAAGGAAGGAGTAAGAGAAGAAGGCAAACAGGTTGGAAGGAAGGGGAGAAGGTGGAAGGGAAGGGAAAGGAAGTAAGAAGGAAGGAGAGAAGGAAGGAAGGGAAAAAAGTAGAAGGGAAAGAAAGAAGGAAAGAAGAACAGGTAGAAGGAGGAGGAGAAAGAAAGAAGGAAAGAAAGATGGCAAGTAGATCACTGGAAGGAAAGGGGAAAGGAAGGAAGGAAAAAGGCAAAAGAAGACAAGGAAGGGAGAAAGGGAGGGAGGAGGAAGGAAAGAAGGAAAGGAAGGAAGGAGGAAAAAAGGAAGAAAGTAGGAAGAGAAGAAAGGAAGGAAGAAGAAGGAAAGAGGAAGGAAGGAAGGAAGGAAGGAAGGAAGGAAGGAAGGAAGGAAAGTAGAAGGGAAACAAAGAAGGAAAGAAAGAAGAGGAGAAGGAAGGAAGGAAGGAAGGAAGGAAGGAGGAAGATAGGTAGAAGGAAGGAGAGAAGAAGGGAAGAAAGTAGAGAAAGTAGAAGGAAAAGAAGGAAGGAAGGAAGGAAGAGAAGAAGAGAAAAAAGGAAGAAAGAGAGAAAAGAGGAAAGGAAGGAAGGAAGGAAGGAAGGATATAGGAGGGAGTAAAAAATAATATTAATGAATGAATGAAAGGATGTAAATTAGAAGATACACAAATAAGTGAAAGTGAAATAAATGTGAGAAGGAATGAAGTATAGTAATTTTTAAGGTATGTAGGAAGAATCTAAGGTTGTTAAACCAAAGCCATTACGAAATAATAAAGAATGAAGTAATGAAGGAATTCATTACATACTAATTAA
This sequence comes from Anolis sagrei ordinatus, assembly GCF_025583915.1. Classification (NCBI taxonomy): domain Eukaryota; kingdom Metazoa; phylum Chordata; class Lepidosauria; order Squamata; family Anolidae; genus Anolis; species Anolis sagrei. Next base: position 132,411,882 of record NW_026847660.1, on the reverse strand, counting down.
TCACATTAGACTTTAAACGAAAGAATGACAGAAAGAATATTATCAGGTGATATATGAAGTAAGGATGGAAGAATGGAAGTAAGTTATATGAAGTGAATTTAATCATGAATGTAATTAGGACGATAATGTAAGATGAAGTAGATATAATTCAGAACATTAGAGGAAAGTAGAATTACATTCATTAAGTCTATAACTTATAATTTCATCAAGAATTCCTCACTTAAGCTTACAACATTCTTGACTTGTCACTTCACTTCGATATAGTCATTAATAAATTAATTTAATTTCATTAATTATTTCATTGTGTCTTAACTAATGTCAATTAGTCAGATATATGTAAAAGAATTTTACGAATTTAAATTTAATCAATCGAAGGTAAATGGAAGCAAGCAAGGTAGAAGAAAGGAGAGAAGGAAGAAAAGGAAGGAAGGAGAGTGTTGAAGGAAATAGCAATGGAGGAAGGAAAGGTGGAAGGAGGGCTGGAGGGTCCCCGGCCAGCCCCTGAGCGTCCTCTCTTCCCTGTGTGCCTCTCCTTTGCAGCTTTGAGCAGTTCTGCATCAACTATTGCAACGAGAAGCTGCAGCAGCTGTTCATTGAGCTGATCCTGCAGCAGGAGCAGGAGGAGTACCAGCGGGAAGGCATCCAGTGGCAGCACGTGAGTCCCAGCTGGACAGGGATCGGGGCCACACAGCACGGTATTACAAGCATTACAGCAATAATGTAAGAAAGAAAAGCAGAATAATAATACAATAATACTATCACAATAATAATAATAATAATAATAATAATAATAATAATAATACAGACATAATAATGATAAGGATGGACAACAATTACGGTAATATATATAATATTTAAATATTATAATAATTATATATAGAAAGATAAAATAAATCAATGTAATATCTATAAGCGTATAGGAATAATGACAATTATAATAATAGTACAATAATAATAATAATAATAACAATAACAATAATACAAGAAGAGCAAAATAATAATACAACAACAACAATAATAATCTATATAAATCAAAATGTAATGTTTGTTTGTGGGATTAACATAACTCAAAAACTACTTGACTAATTGACACCAAATTTGGACACAATACATGTATCAGACCAATGAGTGACCACCACTCACAAAACCACTGAAAAACACAGCAGAAGAGACTTAAAAAGGGAAAGAATAAAAAATACATTACAACGCATGTGCAAAACCACATGTATAAGTGCAAACATATGTATATATATCTCAGGAAAGGAGACAAAGAGAGATCCTGAGATCTGAAAAGCACAGCTTTTATTTCCAGCTGGGGCCCTGGAGTGGACTTGCATCCCAAAAGCAAATCAGAGCCAATGAAATAGGGGCGGACTGTGGCTTTTATAGATTCCAGGTTCAAGCCAACAAAGAACATGCTATTACATACATTTACATCATTCACTGCATCGTCTTAGCATCAAATTCTATCTTTCTAACATGCAAAAAGCATGTCTCTGTGTTTCTAAAGAGCAAGCATGGCTTACGCTCATCAATAAAGGGGCCCACTTGGACTTGTCAGGCGAGGGGGGGCATTGGCTCTTCCCTTAGAGCCTAGATGTACCAGCCTGTGGCTCCTATTACGGGCTTATCTCTCTCTCCTGGAATGTCCCCCTCCCTCTTGCTGTGCCTGGGACGTAGCTTGCTTCAGCATTCTTTCTATACAGAGAGAGAGAGCTTGATTTTTCTATGCATATCAGTAATTGTAAAATACATACAATTTATACATAAATAAATATCTATTTTTCCAATATCTCCTCATCACAGACAAATCAATACAATAAGTTGCCAATACTATCCTCTGCCTTCCCGTTTCCTCAAACGTCCCGGTTCCTCACCCTTCCTCCCGCCTTCCCCCTTCATCATCATGCTCTCGCTTCAGCTGCTGCCCACCTTTCTCTCCTGGCTTCCAGATCGACTACTTCGACAACCGGATCATCGTGGAGCTGGTGGAGGAGCCGCACAAGGGGGTGGTGGCCATCCTGGACGAGGCCTGCTTGACCGCTGGCAGCGTCACTGATGCCCTCTTCCTGGCCTCCATGGATGCTCGGCTGGGCAAGCACCCCCACTACGCCAGCAGGAAGGTGGGCAGAGACGACTGACCCTCCCAGCTTCCCCCAGCCAGAGGGTGGACAATAGGAGTGGGTGTCCAAGCACACTCAGGTTCCCCAAAGCCTGGTCCGCACACACGATGCAATGATGGCATTACGGTTCTGTTTCAAATGCCATGAGGGTCTTCTGTATGGACCGCCACCCCCAGAATCCCCAGCCAGACTGTGGACGATGAGAGCGGCAGTCCAAACATGCTCAGGTTCTGAACTCCCAGGCTCTTCTAGCATTGTATTATGGAAACACCATATGGTGGCTCTTCTTTTTGGACTGCCCTTCCCATCATCCCCTGCCAGATGGTGGATTATGGGAGCAGCAGTACTTCTCTGAAGCCTTAGCATCACGGTTCTGTTCTGAATGTCATGGAAATATATCCAATGAGAGGGGAGGGGGTCTTCTTTGTGGACTACCACCCTCAGAATCCCCAGCAAGACTGTGGATGATGGGAGCAGCAGTCAAAACTCACTCGGGTTCTGAACTCCCAGGCTCTTCTAGCATTATGCTTCTGCTCCAAATGTCATGGAAACACCATATAGTGGGTCTTCTTTTTGGACTGCCACTCCTAGAAACCTCCAGATGAATGGTGGATGATGGGAGTGGCAGTCCAAACACATTCAGGTTCTGAGTCTTGGAAGAGTAAATTAGGGGATAAAAGTGCCAAGTACAGAATCTGTAGCCAGACGAAGCAATGTTGGAATTGAGTCGAGATGTCATCTAAGGTCCCTGGAAGTCTTACCTTGGATAGACTCTTGAATCAAGTACCTTGTTATTTCCATGCTGAAGTGCCTTGTTTGATTCATGGAGTAGCAAAATAATGTTATGGTTGGGGGGTCACCACAACATGAGGAACTGCATTAAGGGGTCGCGGCATTAGGAAGGTTGAGAAACACTGTTCTAAATGAATCAGCATGGAAATAACAAGGTACTTGATTCAAGAGTCTATCCAAGGTAAGACTTCCAGGGACCTTAGACGACATCTCAACTCAATTCCAACATTGCTTCGTCTGGCTACAGATTCTGTACTTGACACGTTTTGGGGTTTTGCCTTGGAAGTTCCAGTATTTGTTTTCATGAACTCTGATGGACTATTTCCTAGCTTTGTTGTTCCTATCTTTCTTTTTTACCTAATTGGATTCACCTATTTTTGTGGATTGCTTTTTTTACTGCTGCTGCTTTTAATTATCTTCAATAAACTGCTTGCAGTTTACTCAGCTGTGTGTGGTGTTTAAAGGCAGAGGGATTTCCTGGCCTGGAGTGCAACACAACGCACCAGCACCCCTTAGTTTTGCAAGTACTTTACTACCATTTAGAACAGTGTTTCTCAACCTTCCTAATGCCGCGGCCCCTTAATACAGTTCCTGATGTTGTGGTGACCCCCAACCATAACATTATTTTTGTTGCTACTTCATAACTGTAATTTTGCTACCGTTATGAATCATAATGTAAATATCTGATGTGCAGGATGTATTCTCATTCACTGGACCAAATTTGGACAAATACCCAATACTCCCAAATTTGAATACTGGTAGGGTTGGGGGTGGGGATTGATTTTGTCATTTGGGAGTTGTAGTTGTTGGGATTTATAGTTCACCTACAATCAAAGAGCATTCAGAACTCCACCAACGATGGAATTGAACCAAACTTGGCACACCGAACTCCCACAGCTAACAGAAAATGCTGGAAGGGTTTGGTAGGCATTGACCTTGAGTTTGGGAGTTGTAGTTCACCTACATCCAGAGAGCACTATGGACTCAAACAATGATGGATCTGGACCAAACTTGGCACGAATACTCAATATGCCCAAATGTGAACCTGGTGGGGTGGTGGTGGGGGTTGATTTTGTTATTTGGGAGTTGTAGTTGCTGGGATTTATAGTTCACCTACAATCAAAGAGCATTCTGAACCCCATCAACAATGGAACTGAACCAAACATGGGTCACAGAAAATACTGAAAGGGTTTGGTGGGTATTGACCTTGAGTTTGGGAGTTGTAGTTCACCTACATCCAGAGAGCRCTGTGGACAATGATGGATCTGGACCAAACTTGGCACGAATACTCAATATGCTCAAATGTGAACACTGGTGGAGTCTGGGGAAAATAGACCTTGACATTTGGGAGTTGTAGTTGCTGGGATTTATAGTTCACCTACAATGAAAGCACATTCTGAACCCCCCCCCCAAGGATAAAATTGGGCCAAATTTCCCACACAGAACCCCTACGACCAACATAAAATACTGTGTTTTCTGATGGTCTTTGGTGACCCCTCTGACACCCCCTGGCGACCCCTCCAGGGGTCCCGACCCCCAGGTTGAGAAGCACTGATTTAGAACCATGGATTRCCCATGACCAGTAGGTACATTAATGTCATCTTGTTGTTACTGTTCTTACTATTGCCCAGTTTTCTTCCTGGGAGGCTGGGGAGACGGAGGGGTCATCAGACACATAGCCATTCAGATCGCCTGATCCCAAGCCATAGCAAACTACAAATCCCAAGGGTTCTTTGATGTGTCCATAACTCCCTTGCAATGTTTTGCCTCCCCAGGTCAACCCGACGGATAAATCCCTGGAGTTTGGGCGTGATTTCTGCATCAAACACTACGCCGGAGACGTCACGTGAGTGGCCTTTGATCCCAGAAGACATTTGACCTTTGGGAGCCCCTCGGGCCTTTAACGCACCTTCCTTTTCTCTCCTGATTCACCTGTTTGTGTATTGCAAACCCTCTCATTCTCCACATTGCAAGCCCTTTCCGTCTCCAGACGATGCCCAATGTGGTGGTACTGCATCATTATAGTGTTCTGATATTACTGGAGAATCCTGGGACTTGTAGTATCATTTTATTTATTTGTCGTGTCAGGGCAGCCAGTCAATTATATTACATTTCTAACAGAACAAAGCAAACAAACAGAGAAAATACAAAATGTGTGAGTTTGGTAGTTGATTAAATGTCCTTTGACCAGTATCTGGCCACTTGGAGTGCTTCTGGTGTTGCCGCAAGAAGGTCCTCCCTGGTGCATGTGGCAGGGCTCAGGTTGCATTGCAGCAGGTGGTCAGTGGTTTGCTCTTCTCCACACTCGCATGTCGAGGATTCCACTTTGTAGCCCCATTTCTGAAGGTTGGCTCTGCATCTCGTGGTGCCAGAGCGCAGTCTGTTCAGTGCCTTCCAAGTCGCCCAGTCTTCTGTGTGCCCAGGGGAGTCTCTCATTTGGTATCAGCCATCGGTTGAGGTTCTGGGTTTGAGCCTGCCACTTTTGGACTCTCGCTTGCTGAGGTGTTCCAGCAAGTGTCTCTGTCGATCTTAGAAAACTATTTCTTGATTTAAGTCATTGACGTGCTGGCTGATACCCAAACAGGGGATGAGCTGGAGATGTCTCTGCCTTGTCCTTTCACTATTGGCTGCTACTTCCCGAGCGGATGTCAGGTGGTGCAATACGGCTAAGCAGTGTAATTTCTCCAGTGGTGTAGGGCGCAGACACCCCGTGATAATGCGGCATGTCTCATTAAGAGCCACATCCACTGTTTTAGTGGTGAGATGTGTTCCACACTGGGCATGCAGACTCAGCAGCAGAGTAGCACAGCGCAAGGGCAGATGTCTTCACTGTGTCTGGTTGTGATCCCCAGGTTGTGCCAGTCAGCTTTCGTATGATATTGTTTCTAGCACCCACTTTTGCTTGATGTTCAGGCAGTGCTTCTTGTAGGTCAGAGCACGGTCCAGAGTGACTCCCAGGTATTTGGGTGCGCTGCAATGCTCCAGTGGGATTCCTTCCCAGGTAATCCTCAAAGCTCGGGATGCTTCTCTGTTCTTGAGATGAAATGCACACGTCTGTGTTTGTAGTATCATGATGTAGCAAGAAGGACATAGAAGTACAGTATATTGTCTCCTCTATAGGAAAAAGCAAATATAGAATAACCCTCCCTCTCAATATCCTCATGGGATGCATCCCCAAACTTCCTCGCATCTCTTCTCCTATTGATGCAACCTGGAATCGCATTGGCTTGCAGCTGCTGCATCTCACTGTTGGCAGATTAAAAGCCATACCGAACTCTCTATGAGGAAATCTTGCTGAGACGATCCCATAAGCCCAAAATAATGTGGAGGAACTGCAATGCATTGTTTGGACTCCAGTAACTTCCCAAACTATAACTCCCAGGATCCCATAGAAGGTTGCCTTGGTGGTTAAAAGGGAGTCATAGTCCTGTAAGTGTTTAAAGGGTCAGGGCCCAGGTCATGAGCAAAACCGTAGTGTTGTTTACCTATATCACAGGGCCTGTGTATATTTAACGCTCGAAAGGCCTTGCAAAACTATAACTCCCAGGGATGAACAAGGTTCCAGAGCATACAGAGAGTGTTCAGTTTTTAAAAATCATATCTGACTTCAGGGTTCTTGCTAAGTGCAAAATTTAAATTGTCACAGTTTGATGCCACCTGGAATGCCATGGTTCAGTGCTGTGGAGTCCTGGGAACTGTCCTTCTTTGGCAAAGGCTTCTGGCAAACTACAGCTCCCAGGCACCCACGGCATTGAGCCAGGGCAGTCCAAGTGGCGCCAAGCTGCATTAACTCTACAGTGTAGAAGATGTTTACCTTCGAGAGGTGTTGAAGGCTTCTTTGCATCTGGTTTCCAGGTATTCTGTGGAAGGGTTTTTGGATAAGAACAAGGACACCCTCTTCCAGGACTTCAAGCGACTGATGTATAACAGGTAAGCAAAAAGGAATAATAATAATAATAATAATAATAATAATAATAATAATAATAATAATAATACAAACCAGAGCTGACAGCTGGCYCAACAAAGCATTGCATGGGCAGTTCCTTAACAAAATTGAAGGAAAAGTTGATGAGGAGGATCCATCAAGACCTGRTGATGGATCACGAATGGACCCCTGAAGAAGGAGACAGAAGAAGGCCAGATTCTTGCAACTCAGAAGCAAGCCATCACAACCAATGCAATTCAGGCCAGGATTGAAAAATCAGCYTATGACCCAAAATGCAGACTGTGTAACGAAGCAGATGAAACCATGGACCATCTCCTCAGCTGCTGCAAGAAAATCACACAGACGGACTACAAACAGAGGCACAACTCTGTGTGTGCTGGTACGGCTGTACCAGGAGCTCCAACTTTATTTTCTTTCTGTTATCTGTTTGCAGTCATAGGGCAGGCCTCCTGTTCATCATAATTAAGCTTTGGTTCCGCCCCTTGTTCAGGGCTCTGGGAGGGAAAGGAGCCATTTTTTGGGCAGTCTCACATAAGGAAGTTAAACTATAGGACGTAGACCAGCCCGTCCCGTAGAAAAGCTTCTTTTCTCAAGAGCATCCAGGGAAACAGAGCTTCCAGGGAAAAGAAACATTTGGGGAAACAGAAATTCCAGGCCCAAGGCTCTGGCTGAGAGCTCACAGCCTCTCAGCCTCACAGCAATCAGAGGGGAAACAGCCCTGAAGTTTTCAAAGAATTCTCGGAGGGAGGACAGCATTACAGATCCACTGAACTCCAGCTGAAATATCTACAAACCTCGGCTGGTAGGTCTACTCGATACCCAGACGCATTTGGAATCGGTAGTAGGACCCACACCAATGAGGCATAGATAATAAGCAGCCTGGGAGAGGTTAAATAGGGTTTTTTCTTACAGAGAAAGTAACAGTTAATCAAAGTCATGTACCAGTCCATTGAGGACTAGACTAAGAAAACCTTGAAGTGTTGTTTGAACCATTGAAGATTTGTTGTTTGTTCCGTAATAAAGACTTTGTTGTATCATTAAAGACTCTAAAGACCATCACTTCAGAAAAATCCCTGAGAACCTCTCTTTGAGTCCCCCTGGCTTCCCACTGGACTTAATGTATACGTCCTATCGGAAAGACAGCTGTTACAGGCCCAGCGCGCGACAGAACACTGTGGCCCAGATGATTCACTGGAACTTATGCCACAAGGACCATATTCCAGCAGCAAAGAACTGGTAAAGGGATCATAAACCCACAAAGGGAGTGGAAAATGAACATGCAAAAATACTGTGGGACTTTCGAATCCAGACTGACAAAGATTTGGAACACAACACGCCAGACATCACGATTGTGGAAAAGAAAAAAGTCTGGATGATTTATGTCGCCATTTCTGGTGACAGCCGCATTGAGGAAAAACAACAGGAAAAACTCAGCTGTGATCAGGACCTCAAAATCAAACGGCAAAGGCTCTGATTGCATCAACCAGTCCAGGTGGTCCCAGTGGTCATTGGCACACTGGGTGCCGTGCCAAAAGATCTCAGCCGGCATTTGGAAACAATAAACATGGACAAAATCACGATCTGTCAACTGCAAAAGGCCACCTGACTTGGATCTGCGCGCATCAGTCGAAAATACATCACACAGTCCTAGACGCTTGGGAAGGGTGCGACTTGTAATTTTGTGATACGAAATCCAGCATAGAGATCTCGTTTGCTGTGACATACTGTGCTTTTGTGTCAGTAAAATAATAATAGTAGTAATAATAATAATAATAAAAGTCGACAACAGATCCCAAACGTAGATTCTGCAAGGAAGCAGATGAAACAAACATCCTCAGCAGCTGCAAGAAGATCGCGCAGATAGACTCCAAGCAGAGGCACAACACCCTTGCTCAGGTGATTCATTGGAACTTGTGCCACAAAGACCATCTGCCTGCGACAAAGAACAGGTGGGATCACCAGCCAAAAAAGTTACAGAGAATGAACACGTCAAGCTACTCTGGGACTTCTGGATTCAAACAGACAGAGTTTTGGAGCACAACACTCCTGACTTCACGATTGTGTTAAAAAACCAAGTATGGATCGTTGATGTCGCAATCCCAGGTGACAGCAGGATTGAAGAGGAACAACTGGAAAAGCAGACACGATACGAGGATTTAAAGATCAAACCACAAAGACTCTGGCACAAACGAGTCAAGGGGGTCCCATTGGTGATCGGCACACTGGGTGCAGTGCCTAAAAGACCTTGGCCTTCACTTAGACACAATCGGCGCTGACAAAATTACCACTTGCCAGCTGCAAAAGGCCACCTTACTGGGATCTGCACACACTGTTCGCCGATACATCACACAGTCCTAGACACTTGGGAAGGTCCGACGTGTGATCCAATACAACAGCCAGCAGAGTGATCTTGTCTGCTGTAGACTCATCTTGTTGTGTTTCAAGTAACAACAACAACAACAATCTCCTTCCCCCTTGAGATGGGATCTGCCTCTATGTGCTTGAATCAGTGCCGTTGCAACTTGCACTTGAATGCATATGGCTTATGGGCATCCTTTCTGGAAAGGCATAACCTTTAAGAGATCCTAACCTTTTGGGAAACCAGGCATCTCCATAGCTTTTCGGAGATTAAATTGGCATTCACGCTATTTGGAATAATCATAACCTTTTGGAAAGTATGATAATCCTGTGAAGAGTTAAATACTTGCTTGAGTCATTCTTCTCCTTCGTGGTAGATATCCACTAGTATCCATGCAAGGCAAATTAGGCTTCTCAGTTGTTAGACTGCTATACTTGGCTATCTCTCTGTACTGTTAGGAACAAAGACATGTCAATGCACAAAATATATAGCAGATCTTCAGAAGTGTTATTTTAGATGCCCAAAAAATACTGACTTCTCGACTGTACTGTACTGCTTGTGATGCAAGAACTAACTTCTAAAAATGGAGTCTCAGTCTGAATAGTCCCAGATCTGGTCACATGGTCTGCAGTCCCTCCCACAACCTCAAACAACATAGAGTTAAGGGGAAACTGCATATCAAAATATACATCCAATATAGTAAGCAAATAACTAGTATAGGAGGCTTGTAGAAGGTTGCAATTTCCAATAACCCCTCAGCCTTTGACCCCCAATATTTGGATGCTGAAGTGGCCATTGTGTTGAACAATCTTATGTCCTGTGGATTTTCTCTAGTGCGGACCCCGTCCTCCAGCAGATGTGGCCGGAGGGCAAGCAGAGCATCCATGAAGTGACCAAGAGGCCGCTGACCGCCGCCAGCCTCTTCAAGAACTCCATTGTCGCCTTGGTGGAAAACCTGGCTTCCAAGGTATGTTGTTGTTGTTGTTGTTGTTGTTAAAATTTATCTTTTGAATAGGAGGTGCACTTTGTGCCCAGCGGGAAAGAGAGGCCCTCAAGGATTCTCCTGTACAATAGTCTTAGAGGCTTGAAAGGTTTAACAAAGTCCTATATTATTGCACAAATTAAACAAATACTTCCCAGATCTTCAATGAGTCAAACTAATGCTTCTTAACTTGTCTACAATGGACAGGCACCTTGCTTGGAGAACAATTTCTTTCTTTAACAAGGAAAACCCTTTTTTAACCTCTCCCAGGCTGTCTACTATCTAAGCTTTGCTGATGTGGGTTCTACTACCGGATCCAAACTGCTTCTTGGGCACCGAGTAGACCTACCAGTCAAGGCTTGTAGATTCTCCAGCTGGAGTTCTTTGGGTCTGTAAAACTGTTTCCCCCGGAAATTCTTCAGAATCAGAGCTTACAGCCTCTCAGATGTTGTAAGGCTGAGAGGCTGTAAGCTCCCAGCCAAAGCTTTGGGACTTTCCCCCCGGAAATTCCCCAGAAATTCTTAAGAAATGAAGCTTTTCTGCAGGTGAAGCTGGTCCACATCCTATAGCTTAGTTTCCTTCTGTAAGACTGAACTAAAAATGGCTCCCTCTCCTCCCCAGATCCCTGGGGAAAGGGGCAGAACCAAACACAACAATGATAGACAGGTGGCTAGCCCTATAACTGCAAACCAAGGGAAGTCACCTTTTTGCAAAACCCCTGAAACCTTGAAATGCATGCAAACATTAAATAGAAAGAAAATGAAGTTGGAGCTCCTGGTACAGACGTAGCAGCACATTATTTGAAACACAACAGGATGAGTCCACAGCAGACAAGATCACTCTACTGGCTGTTGTATTGGATCACACGTCGGACACTTCCCAAGTGTCTAGGACTGTGTGATGTATCGGCAAATAATGTGTGTAGATCCCAGTAAGGTGGCCTTCTGCAGCTGGCCGGTGGTAATTTGGTCAGCGCCGATTGTATTTAAGTGCAGGCCAAGGTTTCTCAGAACAACTATCTGAACATGGGTTGTTGTAGGTTTTTTCGAGCTATATGGCCATGTTCTAGAGGCATTATCTCCTGACGTTTCACCTGCATCTATGGCAAGCATCCTCAGAGGTAGTGAGGTCTGTTGGAACTAGGAAAAAGGGTTTATATATCTGTGGAATGACCAGGGTGGGACAAAGAACTCTTGTCTGTTGGAGCTAGGTGTGAATGTTTCAACTGACCACCTTGATTAGCATTTGATGGCCTGGCAGTGCCTGGGACAATCTTTTGTTGAGAGGTGATTAGAGGCACCTGATTGTTTCCCCTCTGTTGTTTTGCTGTTGTAATTTTAGTTTTTTTAAAATACTGGTAGCCAGATTTTGTTCATTTTCATGAAAAAAAAAACCCTACAACAACCCAGTGATTCTGGCCATGAAAGCCTTCGACAATATATCCGAACACGATTTGTCAGGTGCAGGAGTTAATGAGGGAGAAGATAATAAAAGCTTAGACAGAAAGCAAAGTTGTAGTAAACAGAGGCAAAGTCTTCAGAAGCTGAGACGATCAGCTCAGTTATAGCAAAAAAGACCATTATGTGGTGGGAAAGTCAAGAAAAAGGCTCTCCCTTCAGTTTGGGGCTCTGAAAAAGCTTTACAATGATTCATGGGAGAAAGTTGCCCCACTCGGGTGAACAATGTTATTTTATCATCATCATGGTTTCAAGTGCTCTGAGTTTCATGTACCAAGTTTTTGCCAAGCTCTAGAGCAGTGGTTCTCATCCTTCCTAATGCCGTGACCCCTTAATGCGGTTCCTCATGTTGTGGTGACCCCCAACCATAACATTATTTTCATTGCTACTTCACAACTGTAATTTTGCTCCTGTTATAAATCATCTTGTAAATATCTGATATGCAGGATATATTTTCATTATTTGGCACAAATACTCGATACGCCCAAATTTGAAGGTTTTTTCAGGCTACATGGCCATGGTCTAGAGGCATTTTCTCCTGACGTTTCGCCTGCATCTATGGCAAGCATCCTTAGAGGTAGTGAGGTCTGTTGGAACTAGGAAAAAGGGTTTATATATCTGTGGAATGACCAGGGTGGGACAGAGGACTCTTGTCTGCTGGAGCTAGGTGTGAATGTTTCAACTTACCACCTTGATTAGCATATAATGCCCTGACAGCGCCTGGAGCAAACTTTTGTTGAGAGGTGATTAGATGTCCTTGTTTGTTTCCTCTCTGTTGTTGTGCTGTTGTAATTTTAGAGTTTTTTTATTACTGTGCTTTCTAATTGTCTTTGGCGACCCTTCTGACACCCCCTCGCGACCCACCCAGGCATCCCGACCCCCAGGTTGAGAAACACTGTTCTAGATTTGTCTATGAGACTTTCCTGCTGTCTTGTTTCATGGATTTCCAGTGCCTAGTTTCATGGATTTTTATGTACTCATGGATCCATACATCATATTTATCACATCCTCCTCCGCTTTCTGTTCCTCGGCAGGAGCCTTTCTACGTCCGGTGCATCAAACCCAACGACCAGAAGTCTCCCGACATCTTCGACGAGGAACGCTGTCGACACCAAGTCGCCTATTTGGGTCTGCTGGAGAACGTCCGTGTCCGGAGAGCCGGGTTCGCCTACCGCCAGCCATACGACCGTTTCCTTCTCCGGTAGGCAAGCCTCGGAACTACAATGCCCAGCATCCCCAGTGGGAGAGAGAGAGAGATTGGTTCTACCCCATCTTGCTCTGTCTCTCTCTTTGCTTGGTTTCTACCAAGCTTCTATGTTTTGGCACCACAATCTCTGCGTTGAGAGAACAGCCTGAATAATAATAATAATAATAATAATAATAATAATAATAATAATAATGTCCCCCAGTAAATGTATGGTGTAGACCAGGTGTGGCCCAACTTCGACCCTCCAGGTGTTTTGGACTCCAACTCCCACAATTCCTAACAGCCTACCGGCTCTTAGGAATTGTGGGAGTTGAAGTCCAAAACGTCTGGAGGGAGGGCCGAAGTTTGCCCAGGCTTGGTGTAGACGCAACTTTGGGTCCGGCCTCCCCAACAGTCTCAGAGTGTTGCCTTTCCCTCTGGGCGGCAGGTATAAGATGACCTGTGAGTACACCTGGCCGCACCACCTGATGGCCACGGACCGGGAGGCCACGCAGGTCCTGATGGAGCAGCACGGCTTCCAGGAGGACGTCGCCTACGGCCACACCAAGCTCTTCATCCGCACGCCTCGGACCCTCTTCTCCTTGGAGCAGGAGAGGGCCCAGCTCATCCCCATCATCGTCCTGCTGCTCCAGAAGGTATGTAGAAAGTCCAAATCATCTGGAGAAGGGTCCGAAGTTGGCCCATGCCGGTTCTGATTCCTCTGTTTTGGCAGGCTTGGCGGGGAGCCTTGGCCCGGAGGCGCTGCCGTTCCTTGCGTGCTGTCTACACCATCATGGCTTACTTCAAGCGACACAAGGTGAAGGCCTACCTGCGGGAGCTGGTGCACCGCTTCCAGGACGTGCGCCAGGCGGCCGACTATGGGAAAGGGGTGGAGTGGCCGGAGCCACCTGCTGTCCTCACCTCCTTCCAGGAAAGCAGCAAGCGCATCTTCCGCAGGTAATGGGTTAAAGCTGTTAGGAACGGTGTTGTGCCTCTGCTTGTAGTCTGTCTGTTAGGAATTGTGGGAGTATGTCACATACTGAAGGATGTTGTCCAAGATCCGTCATTATGGTCCACACGTACTGAAGGAATTGTGGGAGTTGGAGTCCAAAACACCTGGAGGGAGGGCTCAAGTTGGCCCATGCCTGGGCTCTTCTCTTAGGCGATCCCTCGTAGTCCGAGGATGATGGTCCTCCAAGAGTGGTAACCTGGGGGTGGATCCGTAGGTGGCTGTGGAGCCCTATTCTTGATCTGCATCTTCTCCCACAGTGAGGGCATTGGTTCAGGTGGAAGGCAGTCTCGGTCGGGGTTGGCTTGATGCACCTTCCTCTTGGCACATTTCTCTCTCTCGCCCTCCATTCGTGCCTCTTCAAATTCTGCAGCACTGCTGGTCACAGCTGACCTCCAGCTGGAGCGCTCAAGGGCCAGGACTTCCCAGTTCTCAGTGTCTATGCCAGAGTTTTTAAGGTTGGCTTTGAGCCCATCTTTCAATCTCTTTTCCTGTCCTCCAACATTCCATTTTCCGTTCTTGAGTTCGGAGTAGAGCAACTGCTTTGGGAGACGGTGGTCGGGCATCCGGACAACGTGGCCGGTCCAGCGGAGTTGGTGGCGGAGGACCATCGCTTCAATGCTGGTGGTCTTTGCTTCTTCCAGCACGCTGACGTTTGTCCGCCTGTCTTCCCAAGAGATTTGCAGGATTTTCCGGAGGCAGCGCTGATGGAATCGTTCCAGGAGTTGCATGTGATGTCTATAGACAGTCCACGTCTCACAGGCATATAGCAGGGTTGGGAGGACAATAGCTTTATAGACAAGCACCTTGGTATCCCTACGGATGTCCCAGTCCTCAAACACTCTCTGCTTCATTCGGGAAAATGCTGCACTCGCAGAGCTCAGGCGGTGTTGTATTTCGGTGTCGATGTTGACTTTGGTGGAGAGGTGGCTGCCAAGGTAGCGGAAATGGTCCACATTTTCTAATGTTACACCATTAAGCTGTATCACTGGCATTGGAGAGGGGTTGGCTGGTGTCTGCTGGAACAGAACCTTGGTTTTTTCAATGTTCAATGACAGGCTGAGCTTCTCGTATGCTTCTGCAAAGGTGTTTAGAGTGGCTTGTAGATCTTCTTCTGAATGTGCACAGACGACGTTGTCATCAGCATACTGGAGTTCTATAACAGATGTTGTACCTGGGCTACAGAGGTGTCAACACAGCCTGGGTCCTGCAATGCAGAGCCAACTCCAGAGTTTCTTCCTGGGTCGCCTTGCAGGTGGCGGGCACGGCAGATCGTGAGGAACATCCCTCCGTCCGACATGGAGCAGATCAAGGCCAAGGTGGCCGCCCTGGACGTCCTGCAAGGCCTGAGGAAGGACTGGGGCTGCGCACGGAACTGGTGCCGGAATTACCTGGCCTTGGTAAGCGACTCATAGGTTGGGCGGCCATCTCTTGGGAAGGCTTTGGTTGTGTTCTGTTTTAGAGAAGAGGGGAAGCTGAAGAATCTGCTCCTTTGAGACGATAAGCTCTGCAGAACGTGGGAGTCCGGTGGAACTGGAAAGTTTTAAACAGAGTCTGGATGACTGTCTATTGGGAGGGCATTGGTTGCATCTTTCTCCATGGCGGAAGGGGGTCAGACTATATGGCCTTTGGGGGACCATTCAAACTCAGGTAGAATATAAACTGCTTAGGAACCCAGTGGATCCAGAGGGTTTTAAGCAGAGTCTGGGTGGCCATCTGTTGGTTGTGCCTTTTTTACCTGGTAGAAGAGGGTTGGGCTATATGGCCTTTTGGGGCCCTTTTCAATTCGGGTACAATATAAACCGCTTGGGAGTCCAGTGGATACAGAAAATTTTAAACATAGTCTGGGTGGCCATCTGTTGGGAGGGCTTTGATTGTGCCTTTTTTGCCTGGTAGAAGAGGGTTGGACTATATGGCCTTTTGGGACCCTTTTAAACTCAGGTAGAATATAAACCGCTTGGGAGTCCAGTGGATACAGAGGGTTTTAAAAGAGTCTGGATGGTCATCTGTCGGGAGGGATCTGGTTGTTTTGTCCTCCATGGAAGAAGGGGGTCAGACTGGCTGACCTTTGGGGACCCCTTTCAACTCTGGTAGATTATAAACATTCTGGGCAGTGGATCTGGAAGGTTTGTATCTTTCTCCAAGGCAGAAGAGGGTCAGACTGGATGACCTTTGGGGACCCCTTTGGAGTGCAGGAGGGCTTTGGTTGTGTCTTCCTTTGTGGCAAAAGACTGGGTGGCCTTTCAGGGTCCCTTCTGCATCCTCGATTCCATCATCTTCTAAGGTCTTTTTGCTTTCTCTGTCCAAAAGTGCTTGTTCCTCCCCAAACTACAACTCCCAGGATCCCATTGCATTGAGCCAAGATAGTTAAAGTGGATTAAAAGTGAATTAATTCCACAGTGTAGGAAATGCATCCTTAGAGGGAGCTGAGGCTTTTGCTCTCTCCTTACCTTTGCCTTGAGCCGTTTTTTAGGGTTGCTAGGGAGTTCTAGTTTCCATAGTAACTGCCAGGGCTGTTTTTAGAGCCTGGTTTTGCTGCTTCTTCCTCCAGCAAAGTTACTGAATTCCATGACTATATATATATAATATTCGCTTGGGGACCCAGCAGTGCCCGGGTTATTTGTCTGTGCTCCAAGTTTACTCTAGAGTCTATGTCAGCTGGGTTCAGTGTATGCAGGTGAACTATAGCTCCCAAATGGTCCGTCCATGGTCCGTCCTCCTCCAAACCACACCAAGATGAAGAATGGGTCATGGGGACTCGGGTGCCAAGTTTGGTATTGATCAGTCATTGGTGTGGGTCGCAATCGTCTCAGGAAGTGAGTGAAGGTACTGCAAGTTCCATCATCCATGATCCGTTGGCCTACAAACCCCATCAAGACATAGAGTGGGTCATGGGGACTCTGTGTGCCAAGTTTGCTCTTGATCACTCAATGGTGTGGGTCACAGTGGTCTCAGGAAGTGAGTGAAGGTACTGCAAGTCCCATCATCCATGGTCCATCCTTCTCCAAACCACACCAGGATGTAGAGTGCATCATGGGGGCTCTGTGTAGCAAGTTTGATCCAGATCTGTCTTTGGTTGGGGTTGCAGTAGTCTCAGGAAGTGAGTGAAGGTACTGCAAGTCCCATCATCCATGGTCCATCCTCTACCAAACCGCACCAGGATGTAGAGTGCATCATGGGGGCTCTGTATACCAAGTTTGATTCTGACCTGCCTTTGGTTGGGGTTGCAGTAGTCTCAGGAAGTGCGTGAAGGTACTGCATGTCCCATCATCCATGGTCCACCCTCCTCCAAACCACACCAGGATGTAGAGTGCGTCATGGGGGCTCTGTGAACCATGTTTGATCCTGATCTGTCTTTGTTTGGGGTTGCAGTAGTCTCAGGAAGTGCGTGAAGGTACTGCAAATCCCATCCTCCCCCAAATGTCACTGGGGCACGAAGTGGGTCATGGGGATTATGGGTGTCAAGTTTGGTCCAGGTCCGTCATTCGTTGGGGTCGCAGTGGAAGTGTGAGCCAATCAGAAAGCTGGTACATACACACATACAAATATTCACTTTTATTATATAGATATATGCCCCACCCAACCTGACTTCAAGTCCCATCATTCCCAACCAGCAAAGCTAAGAGAACAGCATGGAGCCTTTGGAGTTCAAGTGAGGTCAAACTGCATTTATTCCAAGTGGGTGCAGTAAGCAGATTCGACCAGCGGGTGGCAGCAAAGAGCAATGTTTACATCTGATATCTTTCTATGAGCCATTGCAACAATCAGATCCCTCCCAACAGATGACCATCCAGCCTTTTAATTTTTGGGACTGCAAAACCCATTATCCCCCTCTCTTGCCAAGCCAGAGCAGCCCTAGCTCCCACATTTGCAAGCCTGGTGTATTTGAAACTGTAGAATCTCATGGAGGACTTAGAAGAGTGTTTCCCCTTCATACAGTTCCTCATGTTGTGGTGACCCCCAACCATGATATTATTTTTGTTGCTACTTCACAACTGTAATTTTGCTCATGTAAATATCTGATCTGCAGGATGTATTTTCATTCACTGGACCAAATTTGGCACAAATACCCCATAGGCCCAAATTAGAATACTGGTGAGGTTGGGGAGGGGGTATTGATTTTGTAATTTGGGAGTTGTAGTTGCTGGGATTTATAGTTCACCTACAATCAAAGAGCATTCTGAACTCTACCAGCAATGGAATTGAACCAAACTTGGCACACAGAACTCCCATGATCAGCAGAAAATACTGGAAGGGTTTGGTGGGCATCATCCTTGAGTTTGGGAGTTGTAGTTCACCTACATTCAGAGAGTGCTTTGGACTCAAATAATGATAGATGTGGACCAAACTTGGCACGAATACTCAATAGGGCCAAATGTGAACACTGGTGGAATTTGGGGAAGATAGACCTTGACATTTGGGCATTGTAGCTGCTGGGATTTATAGTTCACCAACAATTAAAGGGCATGGAATTCCCTTTAATTCCAAAGTTGGCACACAGAACTCCCATGATCAGCAGAAAATACTGGAAGGGTTTGGTGGGCATCGTCCTTGAGTTTGGGAGTTGTAGTTCACCTACATCCAGAGAGTGCTGTGGACTCAATCAATGATAGATGGGGACCAAACTTGGCACAAATACTCAATGTTCCCAAATGTAAACACTGGTGGAGTTTGGGGGAAAATAGACCTTGACATTTGGGAGTTGTAGTTGCTGGGATTTATAGTTCACCTACAATTAAAGGGCAATCCGAACCCCACCAATGATAGAATTGGGTCAAAGTTCCCACTCAGAACCGGGAACCCCCATGACCAACAAAAAATACTGTGTTTTCTATGGTCTTTGGGGATTTCCTCCCGGTATTATTATTATTATTATTATTATTATTATTATTATTATTATTTGATACACAACAAGATGAGTACACAGCAAACAAGATCACAATGCTGGCTTTTGCACTTGATCACACGTCGGACCCTTCCCAAGTGTCTAGGACTTTGTGATGTGGGAAGTATTGCTATTATTATGGTTTCCTGAGTGGGCTGCGGCCCGCACTTCAGGGAGGGCGGTAGGTGCATTATCATCACTTGCGGCACACGCTTCAGGGACGAGGAGGCTATAAATCCCACAGAGAGCCCTTGAAAAGCATGCGCCAGCCTTTCTCTATGGAGGCTGCGTGGAGGCGTGGAGGGCATCATACAACCGGGATATTTTTTAATAATGCAGTGTTGCCACGGGGACGGCACGCCAGACACGCATGCAGGAACCCCGCTTCTGCGCTCGCCTTCTGTGCAAAACCTCCTTTTCGGCAGTGACAAAAATCCCATGCCAAAAGCAGTCCAAGGTTTCCATCGAGGGGCTCACAATCCAAACATTTCCCACAGTGGGGATGATGGGAGTTGTTGTTCCAGGAAGGCACATTCTGGAAGCA
Source organism: Anolis sagrei ordinatus (assembly GCF_025583915.1). NCBI lineage: Eukaryota > Metazoa > Chordata > Lepidosauria > Squamata > Anolidae > Anolis > Anolis sagrei. Next base: position 132,392,599 of record NW_026847660.1, on the reverse strand, counting down.
AAGAGTGGGGAAGAGTTGGCTATAGATTTAATGGGGTTGTAGCAATATGGCAAGACACTGAGAATCCCAAATAGCTCGTTATGGGATGATGGGAGTTGTAGTTGGAGGCCAACACACTGGGAATCCCAAATAGCTGGTTGTGGGATGATGGGAGTTGTAGGCAAAGACATTGGGAACCCAAAATAGCTGGTTATGGGATGATGGGAGTTGTCATTGGAGGCCAAGACACGGGGAATCCCAAATAGCTGGTTATGGGATGATGGAAGTTGTAGTTGGAGGACAAGATATCAGGAATCCGAAATAACTGGTTATGGGAAGATGGGAGTTGTAGTTGGAGGCCAAGATGGTGGGAACCCAAAATAGTTGGTTATGGGATGATGGTAGTTGTAGTTGGAGGCCATGACGCTAGGAACGCGAAATAGCTGGTTATGGAATGATGAGAGTTGTAGTTGGAGGCCAATACATCGAGAATCCAGAATAGCTGGTTATGGAATGATGGAAGTTGTAGTTGGAGGCCAAGACATCAGGAATCTGAAATAACTGCTCATGGGATGATGGGAGTTGTAGTTGGAGGCCTAGATGCTGATAACCCAAAATAGCTGGTTATGGGATGATGGGAGTTGTATTTGGAGGCACTGGGAACCCAAAATAGCTGGTTATGGGATGATGGGTTATAGTTGGAGGCCAAGATGCTGGGAACCCAAAATAGCTGGTTATGGGATGATGGGAGTTGCAGTTGGAGGCCATGATGCTAGGAACCCGAAATAGCTGCTAGGAACCCGAAATAGCTGGTTATGGAATGATGGAAGTTGTAGTTGGAGGCCCAGATGCTGGAAACCCAAAATAGCTGTTTATGGGAAGATGGGAGTTGTCGTTGGAGGCCAAGACATCAGGAATCCGAAATAACTGGTTATGGGATGATGGGAGTTATAGTTGGAGGCCATGATGCTGGGAACCCAAAATAACTGGTTATGGGATGATGAGAGCTGTAGTTGGAGGCCAAGACATTGAGAAACCAAAATAGCTGGTTATGGGATGATGGGAGTTGTAGTTGGAGGTCAAGACACTGGGAACCCAAAGTAGCTGGTTATGGGATGGTGGGAGTTGTAGTTGGAGGCCAAGACATCGGGAATCCAAAATAGCTGGTTATGGGATGATGGGAGTTGTAGTTGGAGGCCAAGATGCTAAGAAATAGCTGGTTATGGGTTGATGGGAGTTATAGTTGGAGGAAAATACACTGGGAATCCTATTTTGCTATTTGTATAGAGTGTGTGTGTGTATGTAGTGTTGTGTTTGTGTGTGTGTGTGTGCGTATATATAGTGGTCATGGTTTCAAATGGGCAGTTACCTCCTCTCCCTGGCAGTGGACAATTAGAGTCATTGGGTGCCACTTCAATTGCCACAAAATCTTGGGATTTGTAGTTTGACGATGGGATGAGAGATTTCGGGCACATTGCTCCAAGGCTACACCTCCTAGCAATGGTGTAGGACTGGAATTACTCGTATTGAGAAAGCTCCCAGGATCAGAGGCAGGAGAGGAGGACTTGAATAAATGCCGTCCATCCTTTGCCGTCCATCCTTCCTTTTCCTCCCCGTTTGCTTCTCCAGGAGGACGAAAACCCCGCGATGGCCGCCCAGTTCACCAAAAGGGTTGCGACCCTGCAGGACAAGACCCGCTTCCGCTCGGTGCTGTTCTCATGCCATGTCCGAAAGGTCAGTGCAGGGCCTTGTGCCGCGCCCATTGGGGTGGGTCTGGATGGCCTCTGGAGCCCCCTTCTAGCTCTGTCCTTCTGCCCCAACCCTCTGCAGATCAACCGCTGCAACAAGGGCTCGGACCGCGCCCTCCTCCTCACGGAGCAGCACCTCTACAAGATGGACCCCAAGAAGCAGTACAAAGTCATGCGGTCCATCCCTCTCAGCATGGTGAGTTCAACTCAAGGGACGATGGGCTACGGAGTGGGTTTTAGGAATTGTGGGAGTTGAAGTCCAAAGACCTGGAGGGTCCAAGTTTGCCCAGGTCTGCTATAATGGCAGGTATTGGTGTCATGATAGCTATGACCCTTGGGGTGTCCCTTCTCTTCTGGTCTGATGGGAATTATAGTACAGCGCCTTTGGGGTCCCTGTTTGGCAAGGTGGGTACTTGCTGTGGCCCTTTGGCTTTCCTGTGACTGCTGTGGTGTTGTGGCTCACCAAGTGGCGTAGGATTTTTCTGATGGTTCAGAGCAGTGGTTCTCAACCTGGGGGTCGGGACCCCTGGAGGGGTCACGAGGGAGTGTCAGAGGGGTCACTAAAGACCAACAGGAAAACACACTAATTTCTGTTGGTCATGGGGGTTCTATGTGGGAAGTTTGGCCCAATTCTGTCATTGGTAGGGTTCAGATTGTAGGTGAACTACAAATCCCAGCAACTACAACTCCCAAAATGTCAAGGACTATTTTCCCCAAACTCCACCAGTGTTCACATTTGGGCATATTGAGTATTCGTGCCAAGTTTCGTCCAGATCCATCATTCTTTGAATCCACAGTGCTCTCTGGATGTAGGCGAACTACAACGCCAAAACTCAAGGTCAATGCCCACCAAACCCTTCAAGTGTTTTCTGTTGGTCATGGGAGTTCTGTGTGCCAAGTTTGGTTCAATTCCGTCGTTGGTGGAGTTCAGAATGCTCTTTGATTGCAGGTGAACTACAAATCCCACCAGTATTCAAATGTGGGCGTATCGGGTATTTGTGCCAAATTTGGTCCAGTGAATGAAAATACATTCTGCATATCAGATATTTACATTATGATTGGAAACAGTAGCAAAATGACAGTTATGAAGTACGAAGGAAAATAATTTTATAGTTGGGGGTCACCACAACATGAGGAATTGTATTAAGGGGTCGCAGCATGAGGAAGGTTGAGAACCCCTGGTTCAGAGGATAAAGAGATTGGTGGGTTTCAAAGTGAGGAGCCTGCTAGTGATCAGAGAGAATTGCAGGTTGACGAGGCCGACATTTGGGATTCCTGTGCTCGTTCCCGGGCAAAAAAAAGCGAAGGTTTCCGTTCCCTTGTGAAACAGCCTTCGGTCGATGGAGAGTTTTCCCGAGAAACCAGATTAGGTTTGAGAACGGCGGGAGTGAAAAATAGACTAAGTGAAAAATAGACTAATTCAACGTTCTGAGAGAATCGTGAATCCTTGAAGCCCAGGTGCGTTCGGCATGATCTCATGGCTGTTTGGTCAGGCTTAAATTAAGTGGTGTTGCCTTTACAGCTCTCAGAGGAGACAACATTGCCATACGGATGACTTTCCTGCCTTGGCTCTCAAGTTCATGGTTCAGGTTTCCTGTTCTGGTTCATGCCTTTGTTCTTTGAAGGGTTTGTTTTCATGCTTATGGATTCATGTTTGAATTACTGCTCTGGATTTTGGGAAAGGCCCTTTTCCCCTACACTTTTGTCGATAGCACTACTGGACTCTGGTGTGGGGCTAGGTGAAAAGGTGTCTCAATGCTAGAGTGCAACATGTGGCCTTCTGTCTTTCCTTGCCCAGGTGACCGGTCTGAGCGTGACCAGCGGCCTAGACCAGCTGGTCGTCTTCCACACGCAGAACCACGACGGCCTGGTGGTCTGCCTCCACAAAATGCAACCAGCCAACGACAACCGGATCGGAGAACTAGTTGGCGTCTTGGTGGAGTACTCCAGAAGGTAGGGCCTTGTCGCTAAAATGAATTCATTAACCAAATAAGAAAATCCTGGCAGAGGATGATGCCTCCATCTTCACGCCAAGCCTTCTTGTACCTTAGAGTTGGCACTGATATACGCCAGTCCTTTCCAAGGGTTTTGCCTCTCCATAATTCTCCCATTCCTCGCTCCTGCCACAATAGCGGGATGGCATGATGCACCATAACATGGTCAGTGCACAGTAGCAGGATGGCGCTATTTCATATAAATAGATAGATAGATAGTCTTAAAATGAATCTGAAATGGTGCAATTGCACCCCAGGAGACATGCAGAATATCAGAAGTGTTTGACCCATCTGTTATGTATGATAACACGACTGTAGCACAATAGCAGGATGGTGCAATCTCTCCCTTTCATTTTAAACTAGCTTGGGAATCTGGCGCTGCCCGGGTTATTAGAAAAAGTGGGTAATGATGGTTCTGTATGCCAAGTTTGGTCTTTATTGGTCATTGGATGACGGTTGCATTGTTTTCAGGAAGTGAGTGAAGGTACTTGAAGTCCCATCATCCATGGTCCACCCTCCTCCAAACTGAAACAGGATGTAGATCATGGGGGCTCTGTGTGCCAAGTTTGGTCTTGATTGGTCATTGGATGACGGTTGCATTGTTTTTAGGAAGTGAGTGAAAGTACTTGAAGTCCCATCATCTATGTTCCACCCACCTCCAGACAGCAGCAGGATATAGAGTGGGTCATGGGGGCTCTGTGTGCCAAGTTTGGTCTTGATCAGTCATTGGATGAGGGTAGCAGTGGTTTCAGTAAGTGAGTGAAGGTACTGCAAGTCCCATCATCCATGGTCCATCCTCCTTATAACTGCATCAGGATTGGAAAGAGGTGTGATAGCAAAGGTACAACTATGGTGTAATAGTGGGATGGCGTGATCGTTTCCTTTAATTTTATATATTTCTATGTATATTTGCCATGACCAACCCATCTGCTATACATGATAACACAACCATAGTATGATATAGGATGGTATCAACAACATCAACAAAAACAACAACACTTTATTACGGTCCATGACCTGACCAAAATAAAAGGATGGTATCATCAATACACACACACACACACACACACACACACACATCTTGTGATCCAATTTAACAGCCAACAGAGTGATCTTGTTTCCTGTGTACTCCACTCCTGATGGTGCAAATTGGTGCACTAGATGAGTACACAGGAAACAAGATCACTCTGCTGGCTGTTGTAATAGATCACACGTCGGACACGTCCCAAGTGTCTAGGACTGTGTCATGTATCGATGAATAATGTGTGCAGATCCCAGTAAGGTGGCCTTTTGCAGCTGGCAGATGGTAATCTTGTCAGTGCAGATTGTGTTTAAGTGCAGGCCAAGGTCTTGAGGCACTGCACCCAGTGTGCCGATCACCACTGGGACCACCTTGACTGTCTTGTTCCAGTTCGATTTTTAAATCCTCATATCGTGTCAGCTTTTCCAGTTGTTTCTCGTTAATCCTGCTGTCACTTGGGATTGCAACATTGACGATGCACACTCTGTTTTTTAACATGATTATGAGGTCAGGAGTATTATGCTCCAAAACTCTGTCTGTCTGAATCTGGAAGTCCCAGAGGAGTTCGGGGTGTTCATTCTCTGTAACTTTTTCTGGCTTGTGATCCCACCAGTTCTTTGCCGCAGGAAGATGGTATTTGTGGCACAAGTTCCAATGGATCACCTGAGCAACGGTGTTGTGCCTCTGCTTGTAGTCTGTCCACGATCTTCTTGCAGCAGCTGAGGATGGGATCGGTTGTTTCACCTGCTTCCTTGCAGAGTCTACATTTGGGATCTGTCATTGACTTTTCCATTCTGGCTTTGACGGCACTGGTTCGAATGGCTTGTTCTTGGGCTGCCAGAATCAGGCCTTCCTTTGTCTCCTTTTCCCAAGTTCCATTTGTGAGCCACAGCCATGTTTTTTCTTTGTCAATTTGGCTCTCAATTTTTCCCGTGAACTGTCCACGGAGAGCCTTCTTTTGCCAGTTTTCTCTTCTGCTCTGGATTGTGTTTTTATGGTATTTACTCTTTAATAACAACAACAACAACAACAATAATAATGTTTATTATTGTGTTTGTTATTATTATTCTAGCTCAATAGTGGGATGGTGCAATGGAGTCTTTTGGCTTTTCCTGCTTCTGTGACCACAGTTTTCTGTCTTAGAGAACGCAGGCTTGTCTTCTCTCTCTCTGACCAAAACAAATGCCGTCGAGCGCATTAATCCCAACGTTAGCCACGGTGTCGAGGCATGCGGATGCCTTTCAGCCTCCAGCTGTCTCTGCTATAAACCCACTGGGATGAATGGGTGCACCCTATCTGGGGTGGGATTATGCGCAGAGGGAGGGCGCTCCGCTTGACCCACTGGCCCCACAACACCCTCCGCAGGTGTCTGAGCCGGGATTAAGGGGGGAAAGGCGCCTCCCCGCAAGCCTTGACCACCCTATTTCCGTGACTCCAAACCTTCCGGAATGGTGTTATTGTTGTGGTTGTGGTTGTCCTGGGAGTGGTAGTTCAGCACTCTTTGGCAGAGAGGGCTAAAGGCCTTGCAGAACTCAAACTCCCAGGATTCTGTTTAGCCACAAGAGTTAACGTGGGATGAAACTGCAATAATTCTACAATGTAGATGCAGTCTAATCAGGAGTGAGGAAACATGGTGCATTCGGTGTGGTGTTTGTGTTGTGCTTGGAAATCACTAGTGCGCCGATTTGCACCATTCGGAGTGGATAGTACTAGTATTCACTTGTTGGGGAAACATGGTGTATTCGGTGTAGTGTTTGTGTTGTGCTTGGAAATCACTAGTGTGCCAATATGCACCATCAGGAGTGGATAGTACTAGTATTCACTTGTTGGGGAAACATGGTGTATTTGTTGTGGTGTTTGCGTTGTGGTTGGAAATCACTAGTGCGCCAATTTGCAACATCAGGAGTGGATAGTACTAGTATTCACTTGTTGGGGAAGCATGGTGCATTCGGTGTGGTGTTTRTGTTGTGCTTGGAAATCACTAGTGTGCCAATTTGCACCAYTGGGAGTGGATAGTACTAGTACTCACTTGTTGGGGAARCATGGTGCATTCGGTGTGGTGTTTGTGTTGTGCTTGGAAAWCACTAGTGTGCCAATTTGCAYCATTGGGAGTGGATAGTACTAGTAYTCACTTGTTGGGGAAACATGGTGCATTCGGTGTGGTGTTTGTGTTGTGCTTGGAAAWCACTAGTGYGCCAATTTGCAYCATYRGGAGTGGATARTACTAGTAYTCACTTGTTGGGGAAACATGGTGCATTCGGTGTGGTGTTTGTGTTGTGCTTGGAAATYACTAGTGCGCCAATTTGCACCATCAGGAGTGGATARTACTAGTACTCACTTGTTGGGGAAACATGGTGCATTCGGTGTGGTGTTTGTGTTGTGCTTGGAAATYACTAGTGCGCCAATTTGCACCATCAGGAGTGGATAGTACTAGTACTCACTTGTTGGGGAAACATGGTGCATTCGGTGTGGTGTTTGTGTTGTGCTTGGAAATTACTAGTGCGCCAATTTGCACCATCAGGAGTGGATAGTACTAGTATTCACTTGTTGGGGAAACATGGTGCATTCGGTGTGGTGTTTGTGTTGTTCTTGGAAATCACTAGTGTGCCAATTTGCACCATTGGAAGTGAATAGTACTAGTGTTCACTTGTTGGGAAAACATGGTGCATTCGGTGTGGTGTTTGTGTTGTGCTTAGAAATCACTAGTGCGCCAATTTGTACTATTCGGAGTAGATAGTACTAGTACTTGATAGTACTAGTACTTGTGCACTTGTGTAACAGGGCTTCGGGAATTTCGGTTTGCATATTAACTAATTAGAAATGCACTCCGTCATCAAATCTTGGAGTCGGAAGAGAACTCCCGAGGGTCATCCAGTCCAACCCTCTTCTTTCCGCCATGCAGGACAGCACAATCAAAGCCCTCTCAACAGATGGCCATCCAGCTGGAAAGCCTCTGCTTAAGGAATTTGGGTTTGCATAATTAGAAATGTATTAAATCATGGAATCTTAGAGTCGGAAGGAGACTCCTGAGGGCCATCCAGTCCGACCCTCTTCTTTCTGCCACAATCAAAGCCCTCCCAACAGATGGCCGTCCAGCTTGAAAGCCTCTGCTTAAGGAATTTGGGTTTGCATAATTAGAAATGTACTAAAATCATGGAATCTTAGAGTCGGAAGGGGACTCCTGAGGGCCATCCAGTCCGACCCTCTTCTTTCTG
>NW_026847660.1:132369304-132382556 GCF_025583915.1 Anolis sagrei ordinatus | reverse complement strand
GAAGGAAGGAGAGAAGGAAAGAAAAAAGGGAAGGAAGGAAGGAGAAAAAGAAAGGAAGAGAGAAAAGGAAGGTTGGCCCCAGCAACGCGTGGCGGGTACGGCTAGTATTTGGAAGTGAACTCCAAACACTAGCTGATGGGTGTTGCAGTCCAGCATGTTTTGGAGTAGGCGAAGTTCCCCTTTGCAAAAAAAGGATCCTGCGTTTTGCAGCCACCGTGACACAAACAGAGTACGGTATTTTTAGTAATGTCTGGAAAAAGAAAGTACGCAATACATAATTAACGCATGCCACTGAAGGCAAAGATTGCACTTTTCCTGCGAACCCGTTTGTGCGAGACTTGGCGCGTTGCGAGGTTGTTTTTCACCTGTTTCGTTTACACTTCGGAGACGTCGAAAGGTGCAAATGAAGGTGCCAACACACATACGCACACACAAAAGCAATTTGCACAAAAACTCGTACTATAAAGACAAGAGCAGAGTGCAATTCCATGTTTTCAGAGTCAGGGTGCGTCTACACTGTCGAGTTAATGCAGTTCCATACGGCTTTAATCGACAAGGCCTTGATGAGCCTCCTCTGCCCAAGAAGCCTTGCCAAACTACAAATCCCAGTGCTTTATAGCATCGAGTGGTGGCAATTAATGTGATGTCAAACTGCATTCACCTTGTAGTGTAGACGCACCCCTCAAGCCCTGAAACCTTTGCATTTCTGGCCATTGGAAGCCCTTTGCAGATATTTCCCTGGAAATGGTTGCTAGGCGACGGCGAGGAAATCTCATTCACTGCAAAGAGGTGAAGAAAGAGGACCAAGGTGTCAAGACGGAGAAGAAGGGAAGAGAAAAAGGAAAAGAAAAAGGAGAAGGTGATGAAGTTTGGCCCACTCTGCAGGGCTGTCGTTCCAGCCTCTTTACGGAAACAGACAACTACAAACCCCATAACACCCAATGGAAGAACTACAGTTCCAGACGACTGTCTGGAGGATGATAGGATATGTAGTCCCCCAGATAATAATAATAATAATAATAATAATAATAATAATTCACATTATTCTAAACTTGCTCATCTTGCTCTCTGCACAGCTTGGGAGAGCTACCTTTCCAGACGACTGGTTGGAGGATGATGGGATATGTAGTCCTCCATCAGCACCACCACCACCGTCATCACCATGTTTCCAATTATCCTATTATTCGAAGCTCACTCAGCTTGCTCCCTGCCCAGCTTGGGGAGCTACCTTTCCAAATGACTGGCTGGAGAAGGATGGGATATGTAGTCCTCCATCATCACCACCACCACCACCGTCATCTTCATGTTTCCAATTATCCTATTATTCAAAGCTCACTCAGCTTGCTCCCTCCCCAACTTGGGGACCTATCTTTCCACACGATTGGCTAGAGGATAATGGGATATGTAGTCCTCCCAAATAGTAATGATGAATGTTATGTTTCCAGTTGTTCTATGATTCTAAGCTCACTCACCTTGCTCCCTGCCCAGTTTGGGAGAGCTACCTTTCCAGACGATTGGCTAGAGGATAATGGGATATGTAGTCCTCTCAAATAATAATGATGACTGTTATGTTTCCAGTTGTTCTATGATTCTAAGCTCACCCCACTTGCTTCTTGCCCAGCTTGGAAGAGTTACCTTCCCAGACTACTGAATGAGGATGATGGGATATGTAGTCCTCCCAAATAATAATGATTATGATTATGTTTCCAGTTATTCCATGATTCTAAGCTTGCTCAGCTTGCTCTCTCCCCAGCTTGGGGGAGCTACCTTTCCAGACAATTGGCTAGAGGATAATGGGATATGTAGTCCTCCCAAATAATAATGATGATGATTATGCATCCAATTGTTCTATGATTCTAAGCTTGCTCAGCTTGCTCCCTCCCCAGCTTGGGGGAGCTACCTTTACAGATGACTGGCTAGAGGATGATAGGATATGTAGTTCTCCCAAATAATAATAATGATGGTGATTATGTTTCCAGTTATTTCATGATTCAAAGCTCGCCCCACTTGCTTCTTGCCCAGCTTGGGAGAGTTACCTTCCCAGACTACTGAATGAGGATGATGGAATATGTAGTCTTCCCAAATAATAATAATGATGATGATGTTTCCAGTTGTTCTATGATTCTAAACTTGCTCACCTTGCTCCCTGCCCAGCTTGGGAGAACTCTCTTTCCAGATGACTGGCTAGAGGATGATGGGATATGTAGTCACCCAAATAATAATGGTTATGATTATGTTTCTAGTTGCTCTATGGTTCTAAGCTTACTCATTTTGCTCCCTACCCAGCTTGGGAGAGCTACCTTTCCAGACAACTGTCTGGAGGATGATGGGATATGTAGTTTCCCAAATAATAATAATAATAATAATAATAATAATAATTCACATTATTTTATTATTCTAAACTCACTCAGTTTGCTCCCTGCCCAGCTTGGGAGAGCTACCTTTCCAGATGACTGAATGGGGATGATGGAATATGTAGTCCTCCCAAATGATGGTTATGATTATGACGATTCCAGTTATTCTATGATTCTGAGCTAGCCTAGTTTGCTCCCGGCCCAGCTTGGGAGAACTACGTTTCCAAACTACTGAATGAGGGTGATGGGATATGTAGTTCCCCAAATAATAAGAATAATTCCAATTGTTTTAAGATTCTAAGGTAGCTCAGCTTGCTTGGGAGATCTGCCTTCCCGCCCGGGCTACAGTCTGGAGAACGATGGGATATGTAGTCCCCCATATAACAACAACAATAATAATATTTCCAATTATTCTATGATTCTAAGCTTGTCCAGCTTGCTCCTTGCCAGCTTGGGAGTGCTAACATTCCAGATTACTGGCTGGATGGTGATGGGATATGTAGTCCCCCCAATAATAATGATAGTGATAATAATTCCAAGGTCTGGAGAGCTGCCGGGGCGGCTTGTATCTTACTCATCGGCGCTGGGCTATAAATAGTGCCATCGCAAGGCATAAGGGCCGCTTTGTCTCCTGGAGAGCCATGTGAGATGCATCGCTGTTTATTTTGGAAGCTCGGCCATGATGATGATTGCTTTCTAATCCCAAATCTTGGGAAACCGGTGGATTCTGGGCTTTGTAGTCCCTTCCCAGGCTGCAAGGCTCCATAAAGCAGCGTCACAACAGGGTCAAACTGGTATAATTTGGCAGTGTGGATGGCCATGCAAGCTCCCAATCTCAAGGCAGGCCAATGGATCAAAGCCAAGGCTCCCCCTTTTGCATAGGGAGCCCAGAGGGACCCCAGAGGTCATCTAGCCCACCCCCCCCCCACACACACACATATGGACTGTGCGTCATCACTGCCTGAGTGTGATGGAGGCGAAGGGCTCAGAACCCCGTTGCCATGGCAGTTACCTAGCATCCCATTGCCGTGGCGACAGGAGAAGGAAGAGAAGAAGTGCAGGCGTGGACCGCCAGGCCCTATCTTTTCCCCTCATTCCTTTATTTTTCTATTCTTTCTTTCCTCCTTTCTTCCTTCCTCCTCATCCTTACTTTCATCTTACCTCCTTCCTTTCTTCTTTCATTCCTCCCTTCTTTCTTCTCTTCTTTCCTTCCTTCCTTCTTCCCTACTTTCCTTATTGTTCTCTTCTTTCCTTCCTTTCTCCTTTCATTCTTGTTCTCTTCCTTCATTCCTTCCCTTCCTTTCATTTTCCTTCCTTTCATTGTTATTTCTTTCCACTAATCTTTTTTGTTCTCTTCCTTCTTTTTTCTTTCCTTCTCCCTCACTCCCTCCCTCCCTTCATTCTTTCTCCTCCTCCTCCCTTTTTCTTTCTTCCTTCTCACCTCCTTTTTGTTCTCTTCTTTTTCTTTCCTTTCTTCCTTCTTGCTTCTCTCCCTCCCTCTCTTCAGCCTTTTTTCTTCTCTTTTTTCTTTCCTCCCTTTATCCTTCCTTTCTTCTTATCTCGTTCTTTTTGGTCTCTTCTTTCTTTCTTCCCTTCTTCCTTCCCCTATCCCTTCCTTTCATCTTACCTCCATCCTTTCTTCTTTCCTTCCCCCCTCTTTTCTTTCTCTTCTTTCCTTCCTTTCTTCTTCCCTAGTTCCTTTATTGTTCCTTCCTTCCCTTCCTTTCATTTTCCTTCCTTTCATTGTTCTTTCTTTCCATTTCTCTTTTTTGTTCTCTTCCTTCTTTTTTCCTTCCTTCTTGCTTCTTTCCCTCCCTTCCTCTCTTCAGTCTTTCTTTCTTCTCTCCTTTCTTTCTTTCTTTCTTTCCTCCCTTTTCCTTCCTTCCTTCTTACCCCCTTCCTTTTTGTTCTCTTCTTTTTCTTTCCTTTCTTCCTTCTTGCTTCCCTCCTTCCCTCTCTCTCTTCAGCCTTTTTTCTTCCTTCCTTCCTTTCCTCCCTTTATCCTTCCTTCCTTCTTATCTCCTTCCTTTTTTTCTCTTCTTTCTTTCTTTCTTTCTTTCTTTCCTTCCTTCCTTCCTTCCTTCCTTCCTTCCTTCCTTCCTTCCTTCCTTCCTTCCTTCCTTTCCTCCCATTTTCCTGGGAGGGAGGGCCCAAGCTGACCCATGCCTGTTATAGCTGTGGAAGAGACCCCCAAAGGGCATTTAGTCCAACCCTCTTCTATTTGGCAGGTAGACACCAACCAATCCCTCCCAACAGAGGACCATCTCATCCTTTCTCTCTCTCTCGGTCTCCTGCAGGGCCCATCGTCCCCTGGGCGTCCAGGTCTCGGACTGCATCCCGGCCAGCCTTGGAGGCCGCAAGAGGCTGATCTCGGTGGAAGCTCGGGACGGACAGCAGGCTTTGCCGGACTTCGCCAAGAGCCGAGACGGCTTCGTGCTCCACTTCCCGCGGAGATGAGCCTGGACTTTGCATTACTTTTCTCAATTTCCTATTTTTGCATCATTGGCCCCTTTTGATCCCTTTGACGGCTTGTTCCAAATGCAAAAAAATACGTTTTTCTATGGGTTGCATCATCACTGCAGGATTAACGCAGCTGGACTATTGTTGGGTTGTTGTGAGTTTTCGGGGCTGTCTAGCCATGTTCCAGAAGCATTCTCTCCTGCTGTTTCGCCTGCGTCTATGGCAAGCAGAGGTTGTGAGGTCACCTGCCATAGATGCAGGTGAAACGTCAGGAGGGAATGCTTCTGGAACATGGCCATACATCCCGAAAAACTCACAGTGACTCAGTGATTCCGGTCATGAAACCCTTCGACAACATATTGGACTATTTTTCCGTTGATGATTGCTATGCAATTCTGGGAGTTGTTGTTTTGCAAGGCCTTTTGCCTTCTCTTCCAAAGGGCGGAACTACAAATCCCGTGATTCTATGGCACTGCGACACGGCAGTTCAAGTGAAGTCCAAACCGCACTAATTCCACAGTGTAGATCCGGCTCCATGTGAGATATCGGATCATTGACAATGATTAATATAATTCGACATGAGAGGATAACTTATTAGGAAGCGGGTTGACTGGGAAAGAGTTGGCCAATGCCTGTGCCTTGGGCAGGGAGGGCAGATGGGAAAAAACAAGGTTTTCATATTACGATATATTGTGATATTGTATATACCGTATCGGGGAAATTAAATAAAAATGAACATGACTGTGCAGTGTTTCGGCAGAAATTTTTTGTATATGTGTGTGTGTGTGTGTATCTAATTAAGTGGACATTCATATATGTGTGTGTGTGTCCACTTAGTTAGTTAGAATATATATTTTCATATCTATATAAAAATCTATATCTATATTTCATATCTATATCTATAAAAATGCTTAATGCTCTGTGCATAATGACTGCGTTAAAAACAAAAGAAACAACGAACGAAATCACACCAAATTTAGCAACAAAACGTCTCACAACACAAGGAGTGACCATCACTCAAAACATTATGATTTTCTCATTTCGAAGTTGTAGTTGCTTGGATTTATAGTTCACCTACAATCAAAGAGTATTCTGAACCCCATGACCAACAGAAAATACTTAAGGCCATCCAGTCCAACTCCCTTCACCAGGGCAAGAAAACGTAATCAAAGCCCTCCTGACAGAGAGCCATCTAGCCATATATATAGATAGATATATATGATTCTATAGTGTCATAGATTTGAAAGGGACCCCGAAAGAAGGATAATTATATGTTGCATGTTCCAGGGTGGACAAACCACATTCACACACACACACACACACACACATATATATGAATGTCCACTTAGTTAGAATGTATATATTTATATATGTGTATGAATGTCCACTTAGTTAGAATGTGTGTGTGTATATATATATATATGAATGTCCACTTAGTTAGATATAACCTAGCTTAGGTTGGTAAGGTTAGGAAGGAAGGAAGGAAGGAAGGAAGGAAGGAAGGAAGGAAGCAAGCAAGCCCAGGGAGAATCTATCCTATAGAAGTCCTGCAGTTTGATATCACTTTTAATGACTCGACGCTATGGAGTGCTGGGAGTTGTAGTTTCACAAGGCCTTTCATCATCTCTCCCAAACTATAGCTTCCAAGACTCCATAGCAGTGTAGATGCACCAATAATAGTAATAGTAATAATAATAATAATAATAATAATAATAATAATAATAATAATGCATTCCACTGCTAAACAGCTCACATCTGAAGGTCTAGTCACCTTCTAATCCTGGAGACCCTGCAATTGAGCAGAATGGGGCTGGACTAGATGACCTCAAGGGACCCCTGTCCAAATGAGAGTTCAAAGAAAGAGGTAGTCTATCGTATTGTTTACAGCATCATGAGTCACGTTGAGTCTCATTTTAGAGAGGAGACTAGGGAATTAATAATAATAATAATAATAATAATAATAATAATAATAATATAATGCATTCCACTAATAAACAATTAATATTTGAAGGTCTAGCTACCTTTGAGTCTGGAGACCCTACAATTGAGCAAAATGGAGTGGACTAGATGGTCCCAAGGGTGCCCTTCCAACTATGTCTGTGACACTATCACATCCAAAGAAAGAGGTAATCCATTGTATTGTTTTTAGTCTTGCAAGTCTCTTTTAAGAAAGGAAGCTAGGGGTGTTAATTATAACAGCAACAGCAGCAGCAGCAGCAGCAACAACAACAACAATAACAACAACAACAACAACAACATTCCACTGCTAAACAGCTCATATCTGAAGGTCTAGCGACCTAATCCTGGAGACCCTGCAATTGAGCAGAATGGGGTTGGACTAGATGGCGTCGAGGGACTCCTGTCCAAAGGAGAGTTCAAAGAAAGAGGTAGTCTATTGTATTGTTTACAGCATCATGAGCCACATTGAGTCTCATTTAAAAGAGGAGACTGGGGAACAAACAACAATAATAATAATAATAATAATAATAATAATAATAATAATAATGTCTTGTCGAAGGCTTTCATGGCCAGAATCACTGGGTTGTTGTAGGTTTTTTCGGGCTATATGGCCATGTTCTAGAGGCATTCTCTCCTGACGTTTCGCCTGCATCTATGGCAAGCATCCTCAGAGGGAGTGCGGGATGCTTGCCATAGATGCAGGCAAAATGTCAGGAGAGAATGCCTCTAGAACATGGCCATATAGCCTGAAAAAAACCTACAACAACCCAATAATAATAATAATAATAATAACAATGCATTCCAGTAATAAACAACTAATATCTGAAGGTCTAACCACCTTTGAGTCCGGAGACCCTACAATTGAGCAGAATGGAATGGACTAGATGGCCTCAAGGGTGTCCTTCCAATATGTCTGTGACACTATCACATCTAAAGAAAGAGGTAATCCATTGTATTGTCTTTAGTGTTGTAAGTCTCTTTTAAGAGAGGAAGCTAAGGTATTGATTATAACATCATCAACAACAACAACAAAAACAACAACACACTGCTAAACAGCTCATATCTGAAGGTCTAGCCACCTTCTAATCCTGGAGACCCTGCGATTGAGCAGAATGGGGTTGGACTAGATGGCCTCAAGGGACCCCTTCCAATAGTCGATGACTAAAGGAGGAATCAAGAGCTGAACTCAGTACTCCATACAAGGCCTTGAATATATATATATATTGGGGTTCTTCTTTCCCTTGACTATGAATGCAGGCGGGAATGGCATTCGCCTTTGTTGCTGCAGCCTCACACGGCTGGCTGTCTCGTGGAGCCTTGCTGAGCCAAGCCTCCCCCTTCCACCCCATATCCATGTGTTCAGATCCTGTGGCCTAAAAATGAAGTTGCATTGCATAACTCTGTGGGTGTCGAATGTATATTTATGCGAGATCTCAGCTTTTCCATCCCAGACGGATGCATTGCAGCTCTGCAGACGGTGAATAATAATCATCATCGCACTGGAGGCGGACACATGCAAAGAGGAGGGAGACAAGCACTGAATCCTGCCCGAAAAATCCAGGTAAGAGGAGGAGGAGGAGGAGGCTGCAGAAGGCTGTCATAACAATAACAATAATAACAACAATAGTAATCACAACAATAACAATAACAACAACAAATGCTGCGCAGCTTTGGAAGCTTTTAAACACAGGCTGGATGGCCATCTGTCGGGGGTGCTCTGAATGCAATTTTCTGCTTCTTGGCAGAATGGGGTTGGACTGGATGGCCCGTGAGGTCTTTTCCAAGTCTATGATTCTATGGTTCTATGATTCTAAGACTATTTGCTCCCCCTTCTATGCAAAATTTGAAGGGACCCCCAAAGGCCAACCCCCTAACAACCAAACAACAACAAATGCTACACAACTTTGGAATACTACTCTCCCCTCCCTCCTTGGAGTCTTAGATAGAATTGGGCCAAACTTCTCACACAGAATCCCCATGCTTTGAAGGGACTTGCTGGCGCACGCCTCCCTCCAGCCTCGCACGCTCTCCCTTGCCCACACATGCGAAACACGCTGCCATACGCCATATGCCAAACATGCCTGCTCTCCCCTCCCCGCTTGGAGTCTCGGATAGAATTGGGCCAAACTTCCCACACACAACCCCCATGCTTTGAAGGGACTCGCTGGTGCACACCTCCGTCCAGCCTCACACACTCTCCCTCATCCACGCATGTGCACCACACTGCCATGCGGTGAGCACACCTGCTCTCCCCTCCCCGCTTGAATTCTCAGATAGAATTGGGCCACACCTCCCACACAGAACCCCCATGCTTTGAAAGGACTTGCTGGTACACGCCTCCCTCCAGCCTCGCATGCTCTCTCTTGCCCACACATGCGAACCCGCTGCCATACGCCATATGCCAAGCATGCCTGCTCTCCTCTCCTCGCTTGGAGTCCCAGATAGAATTGGACCAAACTTCTCACACGGAACCCCTCTCTGGTGTGAGCCTCCCTCCAGTCTTGCACGCTCTCCCTCATCCGCACATGTGCACCTCGCTGCCATACGCCAAGCACGCCTGTTCTCTCCTCCCTGCTTAGTCTCAGATAGCATTGAGCCAAACTTCCCACACAGAATCCCCATGCCTTGAAGGGACTCACTGGTTGTGAGCCTCCCTCCAGCCTCACAGGCTCACCCTTGCCCGCACATGCAAACAATGCTGCCATACGCCAAGCATGCCTGCTCTCCCCTCCCCAGTTGGAGTCTCAAGTAGAACCCCCATGCCTTGAAGGGACTTGCTGGTGCACGCCTGCCTCCCACCTCGCACGCTCTCTCTTATCCGCACATGTGCACCGTACTGCCATGTGGTGAGCACGCCTGCTCTCCCCTCCCCGCTTGGAGTCTCAGATAGAATTGGACCAAACTTCCCACACAGAATCACCATGCCTTGTGGTGTGAGCCTCCCTCCAGCCTCACATGCTCTCCCTCATCTGCGCATGCGCACCCCACTGCCATACACCAAGAATGCTTGCTCTCCCCTCCCCGCTTGGAGTCTCAGATAGAATTGGGCCAAATTTCCCACACAGAACCCCATGCCTTGAAGGGACTCACTGGTGTGAGCCTCCCTCCAGCCTCACACACTCTCCCTCGTCTGCGCATGCGCACCCCACTGCCATGCGGTGAACATGCCTGCTCTCCCCTCCTTGCTTGGAGTCTCAGGAACAGCCCTCCCCTTGGCTGAGAGGCCTGCCAATCACAGTGGAAGAGGGATTTTGGTGGGAGGAGTCTCTGCCTGTTTCCAAAAAGGAAGAGAAGGACAGGCGGAGAGATCTGTCCAGCCTCACACACTCTCCCTCATCCAGCGCATGTGCTCCACACTGCCATGCGGTGAGCATGCCTGCTCTCCCCTTCCTGTTTGGAGTCTCAGATAGAATTGGGCCAAACTTCCCGCACAGAACCCCCATGCCTCCCTCCAGCCTCACACGCCCTCCCTCGTCCGCGCTTGTGAACCATATTGCCATGTGGTGAGCACACCTGCTCTCCCCTCCCTGCTTGGAGTCTCAGGAATAGGCCTCTCCTTGGCTTAGAGGTCTGTCAAAGAACTCCCATGCCTTGAAGGGACTTGCTGCTATGAGCCTCCCTCCAGCCTCACATGCTCTCCCTCGTCCGCGCATGTGAACCATACTGCCATGCGGTGAGCACGCCTGCTCTCCCCTCCCTGTTTGGAGTCTCAGATAGAATTGAGCCAAACTTCCCACACAGAACCCCCATGCCTTGAAGGGACTCGCTGGTGCACGCCTTTGACCAGCCTCACACGCTCACCCTTGTTCACACACTAGTGTGAGCCTCCCTCCAGCCTTGCACGCTCTCCCTCATATGCGCATGTTCACCCCACTGCCATGCAGTGAGCACGCCTGCTCTCCCCTCCCTACTTGGAGTCTCAGGAACAGCCCTCCCCTTGGCTGAGAGGCCTGTCAATCACAACAGAAGAGGGATTTTGGTGGGAGGAGTCTCTGCATGTTTCCAGAAAGGAAGAGAAGGACAGGCGGAGAGATCTGTCTAGCCTCACACACTCTCCCTTGTCCACGCATGTGCTCCACACTGCCATGTGGTTAGCATGGCTGCTCTCCCCTCCCTGTTTGGAGTCTCAGAAAGAATTGGGCCAAACTTCCCGCACAGAACCCCCATGCCTCCCTCCAGCCTCACACGCTCTCCCTTGTCCGTGCATGTGAACCATACAGCCATGCGATGAGCATGCCTGCTCTCCCCTCCCTGTTTGGAGTCTCAGAAAGAATTGGGCCAAACTTCCTACACAGATCCTCCATGCCTTGAAGCGACTTGCTGCTATGAGCCTCCCTCCAGCCTCACACGCTCTTCCTCGTCCGCGCATGTGAACCATACTGCCATGCAGTGAGCACGCCTGCTCTCCCCTCCCTGTTTGGAGTCTCAGATAGAATGGGCCAAACTTTTTCCACAGAACTCCCATGCCTTGAAGGGACTTGCTGCTATGAGCCTCCCTCCAGCCTCACATGCTCTCCCTCGTCCGCGCATGTGAACCATACTGCCATGCGGTGAGCACGCCTGCTCTCCCCTCCCCACTTGGAGTCTCAGATAGAATTGGGCCAAACTTCCCACACAGAACTCCCATGCATTGAAGGGACTTGCTGGCATGAGCCTCCCTCAAGACTCGCACGGTCTCCCACACCTGTGCATGTGCACCACGCTGCCATGAGCAGAGCATGCCTGCTCTCCCCTGTGCTTGGAGTCTCAGGAACAGCCCTCCCCTTGGCTGAGAGGCCTGCCAATCACAGCGGAAGAGGGATTTTGGTGGGAGGAGTCTCTGCCTGTTTCCAAAAAGGAAGAGAAGGACAGGCGGAGAGATCTGTCCAGCCTCACACACTCTCCCTCATCCAGCGCATGTGCTCCACAATGCCATGCGGTGAGCATGCCTGCTCTCCCCTTCCTGTTTGGAGTCTCAGATAGAATTGGGCCAAACTTCCCGCACAGAACCCCCATGCCTCCCTCCAGCCTCACACGCCCTCCCTCGTCCGCGCTTGTGAACCATATTGCCATGTGGTGAGCACACCTGCTCTCCCCTCCCTGCTTGGAGTCTCAGGAATAGGCCTCTCCTTGGCTTAGAGGTCTGTCAATCACAGCAGAGAAGGGTTTTGGTGGGAGGATTCTCCGCCTGTTTCCGAAGGGAACCCCCAAAGGGGTTCCTCAGACCATCCGAAATATGTTTTCTGATGGTCTTTGGTGACCCCTCAGAAGCCCCTTGCAACCCCACCCCCCCACCCCAGATTGAGAAACTCTGGTCTGGATGACCTTTGGGTACCCCCTTATTCCAGATTTTTGTGGATTCTGTGAGTTACACAAGCTGTTTCCATATTCTTTTGTTCTTGAATTATAACAATAACCATAAATCCATATTATTATTATTTCGGTTCCTCTTTAATTTCGAATAAAGTGCCGTAGTCAACGAACGAACCAGCTCCCGCTCCCCAGAAGTCGCGAGAAAGAAGGACATTTCCGGTCACAGGTCAACATACAATGTAGAAATCGAAACATGGAGGCGAGTCTCAGAAGAGAGTCAATATCATACAAATACTGGCCTGGCGCTCCCCAATTGTTTTGGCTGTTTTTTTCCTCCCGAGGAAAGGAAAAGAATTCAAGACGGGAAAAGGGCCAGTCACTGATGGCAAGCCCCAGGCAAAGAAAATCCACGTTCTGGAAAGCAGAGGCTCCCAAAGTCTTCGGCCGGGTTTGCTCCAAAAATTGTAAACCGTTTAATTCCCAAAGAAAGCAGGAAAAGAAGAAAACACCTAGCGAAGAAATTAAACATTCTTCCTGACATGCACAATTCGGATTTCTCCCTATACACAGGATGATTATGTACAGATCGGCATTTGCACCCGGGGGGGGGGGGGGGAGATATTGTTTGGCAGCAACAACCGGAAGGAACGATCCAAAGCAAATCCCGTAAAGGCCCCACAGGTAAAAAGCGTTCCCATTAATGGAATTCCATTTTCATCCATAGGTTGGACTACACTTCCCATCATCCCCAGATAGGAATAACAACAGACTCCTGTAACCATTCAATCAAGGAATGAAAGAAGGATACAATAATAATAATAATAATAATAATAATAATAATAATACCCATCAATTAAGACCTGCGCCCTTTGTATTCATAGGTTGGACTACACTTCCCATCATCCCCAGATAGGAATAACAACAGACTCCTGTAACCATTCAATCAAGGAATGAAAGAAGGATACAATAATAATAATAATAATAATAATAATAATAATACCCATCAATTAAGACCTGCGCCCTTTGTATTCATAGGTTGGACTACACTTCCCATCATCCCCAGATAGGAATAACAACAGACTCCTGTAACCATTCAATCAAGGAATGAAAGAAGGATACAATAATAATAATAATAATAATAATAATAATAATAATACCCATCAATTAAGACCTGCGCCCTTTGTATT
>NW_026847660.1:132176804-132364304 GCF_025583915.1 Anolis sagrei ordinatus | reverse complement strand
TTGGAGTCCAAAACACCTGGAGGGAAGGCCAAAGTTGGCCCATGCCTGATGGAGATGCAATGCAAAGGTTGCACCAAAAAGATCTCAGCGGACACAGAGAAACCCAGCCAACAGTCCAAGATCTGGGCAGGAAAATCCAGCTACTAGTCTGAGGAAATTCAAGTTTACAGGTCCAAGAACAGGGCAGGAAAGTCCAACGATAGTCTAGTAGGAATGTCCAGCGACCTGTTTAGGAAAGTCCAAAAAAGTCCAAAAAAAAAAGGACATGGAAAATTCAACTGATGGTGCAAGATCTGGGCAGGAGTGTTGAATTCTCAGCTCAATGTTTAGGAGGTAAAATCCAGCTGCAAGAACTGAGCAAGAAGGTCCAGATCCTGGTCCAAGATCTGGGCAAGAAAACCCAACGAAAGGTCCAAGATCTGGACAGGAAAGTCCAGATTCCAGTGCAAAACTGGGCAGGAACATCCAACGAGAGGGGAAATCCAGCTGCAAGAACTTAGGAAGAAAGTCCAGATCCTGGTCCAAGATCTGGACAACAAAACCCAACGATAGGTCCAAGATCTGGACAGGAAAGTCCAGATTCCAGTGCAAGAACTGGGCAAGAA
Organism: Anolis sagrei ordinatus; assembly: GCF_025583915.1. Lineage (NCBI taxonomy): Eukaryota > Metazoa > Chordata > Lepidosauria > Squamata > Anolidae > Anolis > Anolis sagrei. The sequence continues at coordinate 132,363,699 of NW_026847660.1, read as the reverse complement.
CTTCCAATGAGAGGGGAAATCCAGCTGCAAGAACTTAGCAGGAAGGTCCAGATCCTGGTCCAAGATCTGGGCAAGAAAACCTAACGATAGGTCCAAGATCTGGACAGGAAAGTCCAAATTCCAGTGCAAGAACTGGGCAGGAACATCCAACGAGAGGGGAAATCAAGCTGCAAGAACTTATCAGGAAGGTCCACATCCCAGTCCAAGGTCTGAGCAAGAAAACTCAATGATAGGTCTAAGATCTGGACAGGAAAGTCCAGATTGCAGTGCAAAAACTGGCCAGGGACATCCAATGATAGGTCCAAGCAAGACTGTCATGTCCAGTGACCTGTTTAGGAACTGAGCAGGAAAGTCCAGCCATGGGTTCAAAAATCCAATGATAGGTCCAAGATCTGGACAGGAAAGTCCAGATTCCAGTGTAAGAACTGGGCAGGAACATCCAACGAGAGAGGAAATCCAGCTGCAAGAACTTAGCAGGAATGTCCAGATCCTGGTCCAAGATCTGGGCAAGAAAATCCAATGATAGGTCCAAGATCTGGACAGTAAAGCCCAGATTCCAGTGCAAGAACTGGCCAGGAACATCCAACGAGAAGGGAAATCCAGCTGCAAGAACTTAGCAGGAAGGTCCAGATCGTGGTCCAAGATCTGGGCAAGAAAATCCAACGATAGGTCCAAGTTCTGGACAGGAAAGTCCAGATTCAGTGCAAGAACTGGGCAGGAACATCCAACGATAGGTCCAAGCGAGAAGGTCACATCCAGAAACCTGTTTAGGAACTGAGCAGGAAAGTCCAGCCATTGGTTCAAAAATCCAATGATAGGTCCAAGATCTGGACAGTAAAGCCCAGATTCCAGTGCAAGAACTGGCCAGGAACATCCAATGATATGTCCAAGTGAGAATGTCATGTCCAGTGACCAGTAGGAAAGTCCAGCCATGGGTTCAAGGGCAGGAACGTTCAACTGATGGTCCAAGAAGTGGGCAGGAGTGTTGAGTTTCCAGTGCAATGCTTAGGAAGGGAAATCAAGTCCGAGAGGTGGGCAGGAAATGTCCAGTGGTCAAGCGGTCACCGGTCCAGGAGGCGGGTGAATTCTTCCCGGCCTTTTCCTCCGGCGCCGGCGCTGCCTTCGTTCTTGAGGTCGGCAAAGACTTGCGTGAAGTAGTGCGGGTCAGCATTGATGCGTAGCATCTTGGCGCTCATGGCGTGGATGATGCGCAGGCAGCGGTTCCAGAAGGCCTCCTTGGAGGTCTCAACCAGGAAAGGCTTGAGCGGGTAGGAGATCTCGTTGCCCATGTAGGAGTAGGACAGGTAGAGGCAGGTGAGCAGGGCGGCCTGCAGCTCGTGCTCGGCCCCCACCTCGTCCCCGTCTAGGGTCTCCCGGCAGAGCAGGTACACGAAGACCACGTTGGCTGGAGTCACGAATGCCTGGTCTTGCCAGCCCTGCAATAGCAGGGAGCGGTCCACGCTGCGCAGCCACAGGATGGGCTCCGTGGGCGACAGGTGCTTCAGCCGGAAGCAGCGACGGCACAGGAACTCCCCCAGGCACTTCAGCAGCTCGCTGGTGGACGCTTGGACAATCACCCTCCGCGGGGAAGAAGATGTTCCCCCAGTTCCGGGCTTCAGCGTAGAAGAAACCGGGATGCGCTTGGTGCTCAGCGGCGCCGACGGAGCCTGGCCGGAATCGCCGTCGAAACTGGCAAGGTTGGCACAGGAAAGGGACTTCTTGACGTTTTCGTGGTTGAGGTGGGCCACCTCCTTGGCACCGTGGTGAAGAAGAGGAGCATGATGGTGGTTGTTGTTGTGCGCGGAGGCCTTGCTCGAGCGGGAGCCCCGCTTCTTCGTGGAGGCCACCAACCGCTTCCAGGTCAAGGCCGGGATGAAGATGGAGTGGCGCTTGAGGGTCTTCTCCGGCTTCTGGGAACTGCCCTTCGCCCCGGTCAAGGATGGGTAGTGCGCCAAAGAGCTGCAGGAGTCGCCGGTGTCGTTGTCGTTGTCGTAAAGGCTGGCCTTCCGGGCGGACGGGGAAAGGGACAGCACCGTGCCCATGGCGGCGGCGGTGGCAACGGACCACTGACCGGTCTCTGGTGGGATGACTTTGGGTCTATGGCGACCCCATTGATCACATAGGGAAGGGGCAGGAGTTGGAGACAAACTAAACAAGGGTCCAATCAAGGTAAAACTGGGTTGGCAACTCAATACAGTGTGCCCTCGCTACTTCGTGGTTCGCTTTTCGCGGACTTGCTGTTTTGCGGGTTTTGCCTCCCTACATCGCGGATTTTCACTTTTCATGGGTCGTCCTGGAACGTAACACCCGCGATAAGTGAGGGAACACTGTAGCAGATTCAACAGAGACAACCTCTCTCATGGTCCCACCATCTTGGCCAGTGGGAGTCACCTACCGAGAGGTGGCAAAGGACAACCCGCTTTGGCGCGGCTAAGTTCAACGTTGCCCCAACTGCGCCTCAAAGTGGCCTCTTATGGCAACTCAATAGATCACATAAGGTTTCTTAAGCAAGGGGCAAGAACCAGAGGCGCACCAAATGCTCTTGGTGGCGTCCAGATGGACAATCCTGCTCTTTGGCCACTTTGGATGACCTTAAAAGGAGCTAAAGGGTGGATAAAGGGTCCTGAATCCCCTCCCTTTCGCCCCCAATGGCTTCAGTGACCGTACAAGGAGTTTTTGGCAGCGTCCGATTGGCCAAAGGGTCCCCAATCCCCCCTTTTTGCCTTCAACAGCTAAGGTGACCCTATGAAGAACCCTTGGTGGCATCTATCTATCTATCTATCTATCTATCTATCTATGATCCCCAATTCTCCCCTTTTGCCCTCTTGGATGACCCTAGGAAGAGTATTTGGTGTCAACTGGCCAAGGGGTCCCCAATCCCCCCTTTCGGTCACCCAGTGCAGTCGGGGAGCCTTTTGACACCCCTTTGAAGGTTAAGTGGGCAACTCAAGGCCTGTCCAATTGGCCAAAGGGACCCTAATCCCCCCTTTCGGTCACCCAACGCAGGTGGGGAGCCTTTAAGGGTCAAGGGGGCAACTCAAGGCCCGTCCGATTGGCCAAAGGGACCCTAATGCCCCCCTTCCGGTCACCCAACGCAGGTGGGGAGCCTTTAAGGGTCAAGGGGGCAACTCAAGGGCCATCGGAAGAGGAGGAAACCCCTTTCCCCAAAAGCAGAAGGTGAACCCAGTTGGAAGTTCCTATTCTCTAAACTCAATAAACAGGGGACACAAAGCAGCCAAATTGGGGAAAGCGGGTAATGGCAAGTAGATGCAATTGGGGGGTCCCTTGGAATCAAGACCCCCCCCCTGACCTTTAGGTCCTTCTTCTGATTCGACTTCCTTCTTGCTTTAGGGTTTCATGTCAAGAGGTGCCCAAAACCCAAAAGGGTTCCCCAAAAGGATCATCATGATGGGGCTCGTCACCCTTTGGGTCCCCCCTTACCTGAACCCCTGGGGCCATTAAAGGAGCCTCCGCTGCATCCTGCACCCTTTTCTTCAATGGTCCCCTGTGATAATTGGGGGTGCCCCCTCCTTTCTGAGCCTCCTTAAGTCGTCCAGGTAGAGCGCTGATCCGGCCTTATTCGGGATGCTCCAGGGGGTCCCCAAAAGGCATAGCAATAAATAAATAAATGGGGAGGGGGGTCTAAAGCAGCAGCCTTGTGTTGTTATGGTAAGGAAGCCCCTCTCTCCAGGTCCCGGGAGGGAGATGTAATCCCCCCTCCCAAAAAAAAGAGAGAAATAATCACCAGGTGTGCCCGGCCTGGGTACCAGGATGCAGATGCAGAAGCCAATGTCTCTGCCGGCAAAATCCAATGGAGGGGTGCATTGTATGAAAGAGAGGAGCCCCCCTTTAAATGAGTCTCCTGCTGCGCCTGAGAAATAGCCGCCTGTCTAGGGAGCATCTGATGGGGAGGAAGGAGGGGGGAAGGAGGAGGAGCCAGGGAGGGGCCAGGGGGTGGTCCAGGGCAGGCAGGGATGCTCAAGGCAGGAGAAGGGAGGGAGGAGGAGGATGGCCAAGGCAAGGAGCATCCCTGCCTTCGCTCTCCACCGCCATCTACCAGCACAGCCCCAAACCGCAGCCGGCGTTGCCTTCCTCCTTTGGAGAGCCCACACTGCAGAAGGGATGCAGATTTAGCCCCACTTGAACTGGCCATAGCACAAGAGTGGGTGCCTCCACACTGCAAAATGAAGGCGGTTTAGCCCCACTTAAACTGCCGTGGCTCAAGAGTGGGTGTGCCGGTGCTGCAAAATTCACTTATCCTGCAGAATGGTTGCATCCATACTGCAAAATGCATCCACACTGCAAACGGGTGCATCCACACTGCGAAATTAGTGCGTCTACACTGCAAAATGTATCTATCCTGCAAAATGGTTGCATGCATCCATATTGCAAAATGCATCCACACTGCAAACGGATGCATCCATACTGCGAAATTGATGCATTACGCTGCGAAATGCACCTATCCTGCAAATGGTTGCATCCATACTGCAAAATGCATCTATACCACAAAATGGGTGCACCCACACTGCAAAAATTGATGCATCTACACTGCGAAATGCACTTATCCTGCAAAATGGTTGCATTCATACTGCAAAATGCATCCACACGGCAAACGGGTGCATCCACACTGCGAAATTGGTGCGTCTACACTGCAAAATTCATCTATCCTGCAAAATGGTAGCACCCACACTACAAAAAGGCATCCATACTGCAAAATGGGTGAATCCATACTGCAAAATGCATCCACACTGCAAAATAGGAGCACCAACACTGCAAAATAGGTGTTCCTACACTACGAAATTAGTGTGTCCATACTACAAAAAGGCATCCCCATTGCAAAATGGGGGTGTCCACACTGCGAAATTGGTGAATCTACACTGCAAAATGAATCTATCTTGCAAAATGGTAGCATCCATACTACAAAATGCATGTACACTGCAAAATGGGAACATCCACACTGCGAAATTGGTGAGTTTACACTATGAAATTAGTGCACCTACATTGCAAAATGCATCTATCTTGCAAAATAGTAGCATCCATACTACAAAATGCATCTACATTGCAAAATGGGTGCACCTATGCTGCAAAATTCATTCACTGCCAATTGAATGCAGTTTAACCCACTTGAACTGCCAAGGCTCAAAAGTGGGAACATCAACACTGCAAACATCAACACTGCAAAATTAATGCAGTTTTAGCCCCACAAGAACTGCCACAGAATCCTGAGCGTCGTAGTTTTGCAAGTCTTGAGCCTTCTCTTGAACCTATATGCTGCAGTGTTAACAAACTTTCAACTACTCAATGGGAGCATTTGCACAATGAATGCAAAATGAATGCAGTATTATGATACTCTGCTTCGATTGCCATGGTTCAATACTATGGAGTCCCAGGAGCTATAGTTTGACAAGATCTCTAGCCTTCTCTGCCAAGGGCAAAAGAGACGATAATGATAATTATTTGGGTGTCAAAAGAGGAAAGCAGATCATTAGTAATCATTAATAATAATCATATCCCTTGGGAGGGACACAAAAATATCCTGGATCTTTTTTAGGGATGCTTGCCTATACATACATCATGAGATATCTTAAGGACGGGAGCCAAGTCGAGACAAGAAGCCCATTGAAGTCTATTGAAGGCCTGGAGGTTAAAAAGATCTTGAGTAAGTTTGTGCATGAAATCAAGTTTGTGTGCAATACTGAACCGTCCCAAAGCAAAGGTCTCACTCTCTCGGCCCTTTTGGGTTTTGCAATTCTCAGCCTGCATTTGCAAATAATTCATTCCCGGGGTGGAAAATGGGGTTTGCATTTCATTGCAAGGGTTTTTAGCTCTTTTCCTGCTATTTATTTGAACTCTATCTTGGATCTAATCAATGCAATCAGGAAATGAAGGGATACAGTTTCAACAGAATTGTTGAACTATTATATAACTTTTGGGTTGTTGTAGGTTTTTTCGGGCTATATGGCCATGTTCTAGAGGCATTCTCTCCTGACGTTTCGCCTGCATCTATGGCAAGCATCCTCAGAGGTAGTGAGGTCTGTTGGAACTAGAAAAAAGGGTTTATATATCTGTGGAATGACCAGGGTGGGACAAAGGACTCTTGTCTGCTGGAGCTAGGTGTGAATGTTTCAACTGATCACCTTGATTAGCATTTGATTGCCTGACAGTGCCTGGAGCAATCTTTTGTTGAGGGTGATTAGATGTCCTTGTTTCCTTCCTCTCTGTTGTTGTGCTCTTGTAATTTTAGAGTTTTTTAAATACTGGTAGCCAGATTGTGTTCATTTTCATGGTTTCCTCCTTTCTGACAAGAGTCCTTTGTCCACCCTGGTCATTCCACAGATATATAAACCCTTTTTCCTAGTTCCAACAGACCTCTACCTCTGAGGATGCTTGCCATAGATGCAGGCAAAACGTCAGGAGAGAATGCCTCTAGACCATGGCCATATAGCCCGAAAAAAACTACAACAACCCAGTGATTCCAGCCATGAAAGCCTTCGGCAATATATAAATTTTGCACTAACGTTTTTATTAAAGCGGTGCTTCGTTTTAATCGTACTTTAATGCTTTTTGGTGATTTCAACTGATTTGTTTGAATACTACCTTTGAAGCCAAGTTAACATTTCTTTGGGTTCCATCCACATTAAAAATAGGTCCGCCCTGTTTTCCATTTGCTATTTTGGTTTTGTCATCCAAGAGAAGAAAGGGAAGGCTGCAGAAACAAACAAACAATAAACAACAATCCAAGCACACGTTTTAAAAATAGAGATATTTCTTTTAAAATACATCTGAGGCTCAGAGCTTGTTGCATAACAGCAAGGAGGCCAGTTGTGTGTGGCTCGGATGAGAAACAAACACCTCACAGGGAAAGAGTGGGGCATCTATATGAAGTCGACAGGAACTTTAGGAGGGTCGTCCCCAGGAGGAGGGACCCTGAGACCCCACCAAAAAGCGAGATAGCAGATAGTGTTAGGATTAAGCCAAGAAAAATATGCCACCAAAATGGAGGCTATCCGCCATCTCGCGGATACGGGGGCCCCTGGGGGTTTCCGTATCCGCAGTTTGGGGAGCGCAGATTCGGCCTTCCTGGAATGCCCGGAAGGCATTCCGGGCAGGAAAAGGTTAGTTTCATGCATTGAAATAGTTTCAGGCAAGGAGAGACACAAAGTATCTGTCAGGGGTGATTTGAATGCAATATTCCTGCTTCTTGGCAGAATGGGGTTGGACTGGATGGCCCAGGAGGTCTCTTCCAACTCTTTGATTCTATGATTCTAAGAGAGTGAAAAGTTACAATTTCATTAATCTTGATTTGGGGATTTGTTACAAAGTTGGGGCTCGCAAGGGAGTGAAAGGAAAGAGACTATGGCTGTGCAGAGTCCCTGGCTGAGACTGCTGTTGGGGCACATTTCATCAGTTTGGCCCAATCTTTGCATCCAGGAACTGTAGAACTCCCTGCTGCTGGTAACACCAGCATGAAGGCAGGGGCCTGGGATGCCCTTGATGACAAATACTGCAGAGTTAAAGCACTTTGAGACCACTTTTGTTGCTATGGCTCCATGCAATAGAATCCCGGGATCTGTAGTTTGATCATGCACCAGCTCTCTTGGACTGGTGCATCAAACTACAGATCCCTTGCAAAACCACAACTCCCAGGATTACATAGCATTGCAAAACCACAACTCCTAGGATTACACAGCATTGCAAAACCACAACTCCTAGGATTACATAGCATTGAGCTACTGCAACTTAAAGTGGGGTCAAACTGCATCAATTCTAGTCTAGATAGGAAGCTAGAGCTGCTCTGGCCTTGTAGGAACTCTCCTTCCAAGGGTCAAAGCCAAATGGGATGCCATTAGCTACAAATAATGGCCATAAGGGGGATTCTGGGGATTGTAGTCCAAAAAATTGCAACTCTCCCTATTGCAATGGCCTATATAGAGATGCCAATTTTTCAATTGCTCTTTACTGCCACCTGCTGACCATGGCCATTTAATGCAGGCTTAATGGCAGGATGGAGAGATACATAGGTGGGGAACATCTATGAATGCAGTTGGTACCACTTTAACTCTCATGGGTTCCTGGGATATGTAGTTTCCCATTTTTGGGCAGAAAAGGCTAAAGACCTTGGAAAAAGTCCCAGGATTGAACAGCATTCAGATAAGGTACTTTAAAGTGGTATTAAACTGTATTAATTCAACAGTATAGATGTACCCCTGGCCCATGCACGGCCCATGTATGCCATTTCGAGCCAAAGGGAGAGGCAGGAAATATATAATAATAATAATAATAATAATAATAATAATAATAATAATAATAATGCTGCTAGCTATCTTTTGCAAAGGCAGAGTTAATACACCTAAAAAGATGCTTTAAGGTAGTGTTTCTCAACCTGGGGGTCGGGACCCCGGGGGGGGGTGTTGCATGGGGGGTGACAGAGGGGTTGCCAAAGACCATCATAAAATGCAGCATTTTCTGTTGGTCATGGAGATTCTGTATGGGAAGTCTGTCCCAATTCTATCGTTGATGGAGTTCACAATGCTCTTTGATTGTAGGTGAACTATAAATCCCAGCAACTACAACTCCCAAATGTCAAGACCTATTTTCCCCAAACTTCACCAGTGTTCATATTTGGGCACATTGAGTATCCATGCCAAATTTGGTCCAGATCCATTATTGTTTGAATTCACATTCCTCTCTGGATGTAGGTGAACTACAACACCAAAACTAAAGGTTAATGCCCACCAAACCGTTCTAGTATTTTCTGTTGGTCATGGGAGTTCTGCGTGCCAAGTTTGGTTCAAATCGATCATTGGTGGAGTTCAGAATGATCTTTGATTGTAGGTGAACTATAAATCCCAGCAACTTCAAGGCCTATTTTCCCCCAACTCCACCAGTGTACCCATTTGGGCATATTGAGTATTTGTGCCAAGTTTGGTCCAGATCCATCATTGTTTGAGTCCACAGAGCTCTCTAGATGTAGGTGAACTACAACTCCAAAGCTCAAGTTCAAAGCCCACCAAACCCTTCAGGTATTTTCTGTTGGTCATGTGAATTCTGTGTGCCAAGTTTGGTTCAATTCCATCGTTGGTGGAGTTCAGAATGATCTTTGATTGTAGGTGAACTATAAATCCCAGTAACTAAAACTCCCAAATGCCAAGGTCTATTTCCCCCAAACTGCACCAGTGTACCCATTTGGGCATATTGAGTATTCATGCCAATTTTGGTCCAGATTCATCCTTGTTTGAGTCCACAGTGCTCTCTGGATGTAGGTGAACTACAAACCAGAACTCAAGGTCAATGTCCACCAAACTACAACTCCCAAACTCAGGGTTAGTGCCCACCAGACCCTTCCAGTATTTTCTGTTCATCATGGGAGTTCTGAGTGCCAAGTTTGGTTCAATTCCATCGTTGGTGGAGTTCGGAATAATCTTTGATTGTTTGTTGTTGTTCATTCGTTCAGTCGTCTCCGACTCTTCGTGACCTCATGGACCAGCCCACGCCAGAGCTCCCTGTCGGCCGTCACCACCCCCAGCTCCCTCAAGGTCAGTCCAGTCACTTCAAGGATGCCATCCATCCATCTTGCCCTTGGTCGGCCCCTCTTCCTTTTGCCTTCCACTTTCCCCAGCATAATTGTCTTCTCTAGGCTTTGCTGTCTCCTCATGATGTGGCCAAAGGACTTCCACTTTGTCTCTAGTATCTTTCCCTCCAGTGAGCAGTCGGGCTTTATTTCCTGGAGGATGGACTGGTTGGATCTTCTCGCAGTCTTTGATTGTAGGTGAACTATAAATTCCAGCAACTGCAAATCTCAAATGTCAAGGTGTATTTCCCCCAAACTCCATCAGTGGGTGTATGGGTATTTGTGCCAAATTTGGTCCAGTGAATGAAAATACATCCTGCAGATCAGATATTTACATGACGAGTCATCACAGTAGCAAAATTACAGCTAACGAAGTAGCAACGAAAATAATTTGATGGTTGGGGGTCACCACAACACGAGAAACTGGATTAAGGGGTCACGGCATTTGGAAGGTTGAGAACCACTGCTTTAAGGCTCCCTTTTGCTTGCGTCTCTGGTTGCCATGGTTCATTCATTGATTTCAGGAAGGGCTCCTTTGCCCATCTGCCGGCCTGAGAGCCGTCTGTGCCACATCACCACCGGCTGCGTGGGCCTCACATGGGAGGAATAATAATAATAATAACAATAACAAGCCTGCGTGGCAAGCCTTCCCCTCCCACCACCATGACAAACGCAGTGCTCTGACTCAGCAATGGAGGAGAAAAGCACGAAAACACTCACGCATGACGACAAACTCCTTGAATGATGCTCAGGAGGGGAGCAGGCTTCTATTTGGAGAGGACCCTCAATCAGGAAGAAGAGAAGAGAAGAAGATACCTAAGATCAAGGTCCAAAATCACCAGAACAGATTAAAGAACTGCCTCCAAAATCACAATACAGATTTCAACAGGAATATAGGACACAGATATAGGATGAGTGGGTGACACTTGCCTTGGAAACAGTCCATGAGAAAGTCGACTGTGATTCCCAAACTCTTCTATGTGTTTTCAAGTTCAACTCCCAGAAGCCTCTGCTGCTTTGGTCAATGATCAGGGATTCTGGGCGTTGAAGTCCAGAATCAGAGTTTGGATGCCCTGGAGTTAGTTTGGGTGCCTTGGCCAATAATCTATATAAATAAAAATGTAATGTTCATTTGTGGGATTAACAGAACTCAAAAAGCACTGGGGGAATTGACCCCAATTTTGGACACAAGACAGTAAGAACCCAATGTATGTCCTTCACTCAAAAAATCACTGAAAAAAACAGCAGAAAGGACTTTAAAGCTCCGAAAAGTTACATGACAATACAGAAAAAAGGAAGGAAGGGGGAGGGAAGGGGAGAAAAAGAAAGAAAGAAAGAAAGAAAGAAAGAAAGAGGGCGGGAAAGAAAGAAGGAAAGGGAGAAGGAAGCATGGAAGCAAAGAGAGAAGGAAGGAAGGAAAGAGGTAGAGAAGGAAGAAAGGAGAGAAAGAGGGAGGGAAAGAAAAAGGGGAAAGGAAGGAAAGTTAGAGAAGGAAGGAAGGAGAGAAGGAAAGAAAAAAGGGAAAGAAGGAAGGAAAGAGGGAGTGAAGGAAGGGGGAAGATGTAGAGAAAGAGGAGAAGAAGGAAAGGAGAAAAGAGAAGAAGAAAGAGAAGAAGAGAAGGGAAGAGGAAAGAAGGAAGAAGAGAAAGAAGGAAGGAAGAAGAGGGAGGGAAGGAAGGAGAGAAAGAGGAGAGAAGAGGGAAGGTTGGCCACAGCAATGTGTGGCAGGTACAGCTAGTTATTTATAATAATTACCCTAATGAGTACCTTAAAAAGAACCAATGAATGAAATCACACCAAATTTGGCAACAAAACGTCTCACAACACAAGGAGTGACCATCACTCAAAATTATGATTTTGTCATTTGGGAGTTGTAGTTGCTGGGATTTATAGTTCACCTACAATCAAAGAGCATTCTGAACTCCACCAATGATGGAATTGAACCAAATTTGGTACACAGAACTCCCATGACCAACAGAAAATACTGGAAGGGTTTGGTGGGCATTGACCTTGAGTTTGGAGTTGTAGTTCACCTACATCCAGAAAGCACTGTGGACTCAAACAATGATGGATTTGGACCAAATTTGGCACGATACTCCAAATGCCCAAATATGAACACAAGTGGAGTTTGTGGGGAAATAGACCTTGACATTTGGGAGTTGTAGTTACTGGGATTTATAGTTCACTATAATCAAAGAGCATTCTAAACCCCAATGATAGATTTGGGCAAACTTCCCACACAGAACCCCCATGACCAACAGAAAATACTTAAGGCCATCCAGTCCAACTTCCTTCACCAGGGCAAGAAAACATAATCAAAGCCCTCCTAACAAAGAGCCATCCAGCCATAGATATAGATAGATAGATATGATTCACGCACACACACATATAGTATCATAGATTTGAAAGGAACCCCTAAAGAAGGACAATGATATGTTGCATGTTCCAGAGTAGGCAAACCAGACACTCTCCACATCAACACTGACCAAGAAAGAGCAAGAAATACTGTTGACCCACAAGCATCAAGTCATTACATATATTAGAAACCAGCACTTTCTCATTACTTTATTTTCCAGATCAACAGACTGGGCCACAGCAACGCATGGCAGGGAACAGCTAGTCTTCTATATATATAAAAATGCTCTGTGCATAATAAGTACCTTAAAAACAAAAGAACCAATGAACAAAATCACACCAAATTTGGCAACAAAACGTCTCACAACACAAGGAGTGACCATCACTCAAAAAATTATGATTTTGTCATTTGGGAATTATAGTTGCTGGGATTTATAGTTCACCTACAATCAAAGAGCATTCTGAACTCCATCAAATATGGAATTGAACCAAACTTTATTGTATATTGTATTTACATATTACTTGTAAGCCACTCTGAGTCCCCTTCAGGGTGAGAAGGATGACATATAAATGTCGTAAATATATACATATTTCAGTATTTTCTGTTGGTCAAGGGAGTTCTGTGTGCCATGTCTGGTTCAATTCCAAATAGTTTAACAATTATGTTTATTATAATAATGCTATAATTAATATGGCATATATAGATACATGTAAGTTAATGATATTATAACAATATAAATCATAATAATGCTATAATAGAAGATATGAATATATATTAAGATATGTAAACAAACTATATTATAACTATTATATATTACAATGCTATAATTAATATAAGGCACATATATATTAAGACATATATATGTTTATTATTATAATATAATAGATATTATAATAGATATTATTATATCTATTATTAAAATGCTATAATTAATATGGCATTGGTATATATATATATATATAAAGACATGTAAGTAAACTATATCAAAACAATTATATATATTATAATTAATATAAGGCACATATATATTAAGACACACACATATATTAACTATACTATAACAATTATAGTCATCGCCATCTTGAAGCCAGGCAAAGACCGTAATGACCCAAAAAGCTACAGACCAATCTCCTTGTTGTGCCACCTCTACAAAGTTCTGGAGAGACTTATTTTGCATAGAATTATGGAAAATATAGACCCCTGTCTGATCCCACAGCAAGCTGGCTTCAGGAAAGGCAAAAGCTGCACATCGCAAGTCCTGAACCTGACTCAGCACATAGAAGATGGCTTTGAAAGGCAGGAGATCACAGGAGCGGTCTTCATAGACCTGCCAACAGCCTATGATACTGCCTCCTCCTGAGAAAAATGTATAATATCACAAAGGACTACCACCTCACCCGCCTCATAGGAAACCTGCTACAAAACAGGAGTCTTCTTTGTTGAGTTCCAGGGCCAGAGAAGCAGATGGCGGAAACAGAAGAACGGCCTGCCTCAGGGGAGCGTGCTTGCTCCATCCATGTTCAACATCTACACAAATGACCAGCCACTGCCAGAAGGGACAGAGAGTTTCATCTATGCTGATGATCGTGCCATTACTGCCCAAGCAGGGAGCTTTGAGACGGTAGAACAGAAGCTCTCCGAAGCTCTAGGTGCTCTTACTGCCTATTACAGGGAAAACCAGCTGATCCCTAATCCATCTAAAACACAGACATGTGCCTTTCACCTTAAGAACAGACAAGCATCCCGAGCTCTGAAGGTCACCTGGGAAGGAATCCCACTGGAGCATTGCAGCACACCCAAATACCTGGGAGTCACTCTGGACCGTGCTCTGACCTACAAGAAGCACTGCCTGACTATCAAGCAAAAAGTGGGCGCTAGAAACAATATCATACGAAAGCTGACTGGCACAACCTGGGGATCACAACCAGACACAGTGAAGACATCTGCCCTTGCGCTATGCTACTCTGCTGCTGAGTATGCATGCCCAGTGTGGAACACATCTCACCACACTAAAACAGTGGATGTGGCTCTTAATGAGACATGCCTCATTATCACGGGGTGTCTGCGCCCTACACCACTGGAGAAATTACACTGCTTAGCCGGTATTGCACCACCTGACATCCGCCGGGAAGTAGCAGTGAAAGGACCAAGGCAGAGACATCTCCAGCTCATCCCCTGTTTGGGTATCACCCAGCATGTCAACGACTTAAATCAAGAAATAGTTTTCTAAGATCTACAGAGACACTCACTGGAACACCCCAGCAAGCGAGAGTCCAAAAGTGGCAGGCTCAAACCCAGCACCTCAATCCATGGGTGATACCAGATGAGAGACTTCCCCCTGGGCACACAGAAGACTGGGCGACTTGGAAGGCGCTGAACAGACTGCGCTCTGGCACCACGAGATGCAGAGCCAACCTTCAGAAATGGGGCTACAAAGTGGAATCCACGACATGCGAGTGTGGAGAAGAGGAAACCACTGACCACCTGCTGCAATGCACCCTGAGCCCTGCCACATGCACAATGGAGGACCTTCTTGCGGCAACACCAGAGGCACTCCAAGTGGCCAGATACTGGTCAAAGGACATTTAACCAAATACCAAATTTGCAAAATCTGTGTTTTTTTTCCTTTTTCTTTTTAATCTGTGTGTTTGTTTTGCTCTGTTAGAATTGTGATACAATGGTTGCTGATGACACGATAGATAAATAAATAATATATATATTACAATACTATAACTAATATAACATTTATATATAATATATAAAGACATGTAAGAAAGCTATATCAAAACAATTATATATATTATAATACTGCTATGATTAATTATGCTTGATTACAATTATTGCAATGCTATAACTAATATATTAAGATATGTAAGTAAACTATATCATAATTATTCTATATATTTTAGTTATAACAACAGTACAATTAAGGTATTATTTTACACACCCATATGAAGGAACAGATTTCCATCCCAAATCAGTACTCTCTCCCTGACCCACAGCGGAAGTAGGCCCAAACCTTTCCCAACGCTGGAACTCCATTTCCCAGCTGCCCCGGCGGCACTTCCGGTGAGAGGGTGGGCGTGGCGGATCCGGCTGGACTCGGCTATTTCCGGAAGCGGGTCCGGCGCTGAGCTCACTTCGGTGTATCCCTCCGCCGCCTCGGCCTCAGCTTCGGGTGGTCCCGCCCGGCCTCTCATTGCTCTCCCTGGCCGGTGGAGAAGGCCTGAGGAGGGCGGGATGGAGGCCGTGCCGCGGATGCCGATGATCTGGCTGGACCTCAAGGAGGCCGGGGAGTTCGCCTTTCAGCCCGCCGTCAAGAAGGTCAGGCCTGGGAAGGCTCTCGCTGAGGGAAAGGCCCGGCGCGGAGGGAAAAGTAGTCCCTGGAAGGAGGGGGCGGGGAGGCAGGCCTCCTTGAGGGCCTCATTGCGGGCAACAGGGCTGGGAGGCACCCCCAGAGGGCATCCAGACTGACCCTCTCCCACCACAATAATAATGTTGGAAATAGCAACCTTCTTCCAGCCTCCACGAGTAATTAGTTTTGGATATGATCCTGTTTGCTTACTGTATGGTCTCTGTATGGTCTCTGTATGTTTTGGTATGCAGCTTTCCCTTGAGTCTATGTTTTTGGAGGTTGTGGGAGGGGCTGCAGACCAGATTGTGGCACTCCAGGCCAGGGAATCATAGAATCCTAGAATCAAAGAGTTGGAAGAGACCTCCTGGGCCATCATCCAGTCCAACCCCATTCTGCCAAGAAGCAGGAATATTGCATTCAAAGCACCCCTGACAGATGGCCATCCAGCCTCTGTTTAAAAGCTTCCAAAGAAGGAGCCTCTAAAGCCCTCTGACTTTATAACAAGTATATATATTATAATGCTATAATTAAGGTGACATTAATATATATATAAAGATATGTTAGTAAAGTATATTATAACAATGATATATATTATAATGCTATAATTAATGTGATATAGATAGATAGATATGTAAGGAAAGTATAAATTAATGTGACATGAATATATATATATATATATATATAAAGATATGTAAGGAAAGTAGATTATAAACATATATTATAATGCTATAATTAATGTGACATTAATATATCTATAAAGATATGTAAGTAAAGTATATTATAACAATTATATATATTATAATGCTATAATTAATGTGATATTAATATATTAATATATATAGATAGATATGTAAGGAAAGTATAAATTAATGTGACATGAATATATATATATATATATATAAAGATATAAAGATATGTAAGGAAAGTATATTATAAACATATATATTATAATGCTATAATTAATACGACATTAATATTTATATGTAGATAGATATGTAAGGAAAGTATAAATTAATGTGATATGAATATATATATATATTATATTATATTATATTATAACATATTATTGTATATTATATTATATATATAATATAATATATTATAATATATTATATTATATATAATATATATAATATATTATATTATAATATATTATATATTATATTATATTAAGTATATTATAATAATTATATATATTATAATGCTATAATTAATGTGACATTCATATATATATATATAAAGATATGTAAGTAAAGTATATTATAACAATTATATATATAATGCTATAATTAATGTGACATTCATATATATATATATATAAAAATATGTAAGTAAAGTGTATTATAACAAGTATATATATATGTAAGTAAAATATAGTATAACAATTATATATATTATAATGCTATAATTAATGTGACATTCATATATATATATAAAGATATGTAAGTAAAGTATATTATAATAAATATATTATAATGCTATAATTAATGTGACATTCATATATATATATAGATAGATATATAAAGATATGTAAGTAAAGTATATTATAACGATATATATATGTAAGTAAAATATAGTATAACAATTATATATATTATAATGCTATAATTAATGTGACATTAATATATATATATAAAGATATGTAAGTAAAGTATATTATAACAATTATATATATTATAATTCTATAACTAATATGACATTAATATATATATATATATGTAAGTAAAGTATATTATAACAATTATATATATAATAATGCTATAATTAATGTGACATTAATATATATATATATAAAGATATGTAAGTAAAGTATATTATAACAAGTATACAAATTATAATATTGTAATTAATATGACATTAATATATATATATAAAGATAGGTAAGTAAAGTATATTATAACAAGTATTTATGTTATAATGCTATAATTAATGTGACATTTATATATATATATAAAGATATTAAGTAAAGTATATTATAATAATTATATATATTATAATGCTATAATTAATATGACATTAATATATATATGTAAGTAAACTATAATTAATATATATATTGTATATAGATATAATATGTATATTATTATTATGTAACACAATATAATCTACTACTACTAATATGATATTATAATTATATTTTTATATTACATGTAATATTACTAATAATATTACAGCATAATGGTATATTTCAATATAGTAATATATAATACTGATATTGTACTATGCTAATAATATAATTTATTGGATGTATATATATCTTGTAAGCCGCTCTGAGTTCCCTTCGGGGTGAGAAGGGCAGCATATAAATGTCGTAAATAAATAAATACGATATATATATATATATATATATATATATAAACCCAATTTTCCTAGTTTCCAACAAAGCTCACAACCTCTGAGGATGCTTGCCATAGATGCAGGCAAAACGTCAGGAGAGAATGCTTCTAGAACATGGCCATATAGCCTGAAAAACCTACAACAGCCCATTGATTCCAGCCATGAAAGCCTATGACAACACCCTTCAGAACAGGCACAATATCCTTCAGGAACAGGAATCCCATTGTCATTCTCTGCATCAATAGCAACCTCATCATTAGAAACATTATTAGATACATGAACCTCATTTCCAGTCCCAACATCCAGAGTACCTTGATCATTAGACACAATCACAGGCTGAACTCCAACACACATGATCAGATCTGGGACTGCTCACTGCTCAGACTCCATTAGACTATCAGGCTGTGTTATTGTGCACAGAGAAACTCCTTCAAACCTATCTGTAACAGGACTGATAGGCAAAGTACCTGTATGATGAATACATGAAGGTTGTGAGTAAACTAAATATGTTTCTTTTAACGAAGACTCCTTTATTTTTGTCTCTTGAGAGCATGATATAGAAACAAGATGTTTTATGGGAGAGGAGATATTTTTGGGCCCTGAAGAAAAAAGCACATCTGAAGAACTGCTGTATTTTGTGCATTGGCATAATCTAACAGATCAGAGACAACCAGGTTATCAGTCTAACAACTGAAAACCAAATTGCCTCGCATAAGTACATGTGGATATGTGCTACTAAAGCAGTGCTTCCCAACCTGTGGTCCGTGGCGCACCAGTGGTCCACAAGAACTAAAATATGGTCGAGGGCCTCACCGTTACTGCACCGTTGCAACGAGAGTGACTGGGTGGGACAAAGGACTCTTGTCTGCTGGAGCTAGGTGTGAATGTTTCAACTGACCATCTTGATTAGCATATAATGGCCTGACAGTGCCTGGAGCAATCTTTTGTTGAGAGGTGATTAGATGTCCTTGTTTGTTTCCTCTCTGTTGTTGTGCTGTTGTAATTTTAGAGTTTTTTAATACTGGTAGCCAGATTTTGTTCATTTCATGGTTTCCTCCTTTCTGTTGAAATTGTCCACATGCTTGTGGATTTCAATGGCTTCTCTGTGTAGTCTGACATGGTGGTTGTGAGAGTGGTCCAGCACTTCTGTGTTCTCAAATAAAATGCTGTGTCCAGGTTGGTTCATCAGGTGCTCTGTGGACAAGTCTACATAGGGACCACCAAACGCAACATGGCCCAAACACGAGTCAAGGAACAGAAAGGCACTGCCGACACTTCAACCAGAGAATCACCATAGTAGAGCCCTGCAGGCCATCAGTTGCTAATCAGTTGGTCAGTTGAAACATTCCCACCTAGCTCCAGCAGACAAGCGTCCTTTGTCCCACCGTGGTCATTCCACAGATATATAAACCTTTTTCCCTAGTTCCAACAGATCTCACTACCTCTGAGGATGCTTGCCATAGATGCAGGCGGAATGTCAGGAGAGAATGCCTCCAGACCATTTATTTATTTATTTACTTTGCTTATATACCGCTGTTCTCAGCCCAGGGGTGACTCACAGCGGCCATGTAGTCCGAAAAAACCTACAACAACCAAATGTCCATCACTCATAAAAAAACCCTGAAAAACACAGCAGAAGAGACTAAAAAGCCAAAAAACAAAAATACATTACAACGCATGCGCAAAACCACACATACATACACAGACATACATATATACACAGGCACACATATATACATATATACACACATAAAGCACATATACACAGATAGAACCGCAGCAACGCGTGGCAGGAGACAGCTAGTAATATTATAATAAATATTATATGTATATACAATATATTATACTATAATATTTTATTTATTTTAATATTTATTTAATTTTTTTTAAATTTTAAATAAAATTATTTAAAATATTAATACTATTATATCTTTTATGTAATATTTGTAAACATTATATTTTCTTTTCCTATGGGAGAATTGCTGTAACTTCCGCTTTGCCCATTCACTCTCTACACTGCTTATCAGTTCCATTTGATCTAGATGAAAATCTGGTTTAGTACAACCAGTTGAACAGCCTGCTTCACCTGGGTCTGGATTTGTGGGCACAGTGACTTGATTAATTGTATTTGAAACTGATTAAAGAGCACGCAATTTTGTGAAATGGGGTGGGAGGGGGAGCTTAGCAGGGTGCTTATTGGTTTGTCTTTTCCTCTGAAGGACTAAGGCCTGTCGATATTTGCTTCCTTAGAAGAACAACTGAAACTTCATATCCTGACCTTAGGCCTGACGTGATGGGTTGCAGTACAACAGGCTAGACAACTATAAACAGAGAGACATACGTGCTGTCATTGGTATTCGATAAACATTAAGCATGTGTTTGTGCACCTTTGTGTTGCCTCTCAATTTACGTATGGTGACCCCAAGGATTCCATAGGGTTTTCTTAGGCCAAGGAGTCGCGTTGCTAGTGTCTTCCTCTAAATTGGGGTATTTGGCAGGCTCTCATCCAAGTCCTCCTCATGGCTGATCCTGCTTAGCTTCTGAGAGTTGGAGAAAGAAAGAACTCTTGTCTGGGTTGTTGTAGGTTTTTCCGGGCTATATGGCCATGTTCTAGAGGCATTTTCTCCTGACGTTTCGCCTGCATCTATGGCAAGCATCCTCAGAGGTAGTGAGGTCTGTTGGAAGTAGGAAAATGGGTTTATATATCTGTGGAATGACCAGGGACTTTTGTGGTTTCTTCCTTTCTGTTGAAATTGTCCACATGCTTGTGGATTTCAATGGCTTCTGTGTTTCCAACAGAAATGCTGGACCATTCTCACAACCACCATGTCAGACCACACAGAGAAGCCATTGAAATCCACAAGCATGTGGACAATTTCAACAGAAAGGAAGAAACCATGAAAATGAACAAAATCTGGCTACCAGTATTAAAAACAAAAATTACAACAGCAAAACAACAGAGAGTAAACAATCAGGCACATCAAATCACCTCTCAACAAAATATTCCCCCAGGCATTTCCAAGCCATTAAATGCTAATCAAGGTGGTCAGTTGAAACATTCACACCTAGCTCCAGCAGACAAAAGTCCTTTGTCCCACCCTGGTCATTCCACAGATATATAAACCCATTTTCCTACTTCCAACAGACCTCACTACCTCTGAGGATGCTTGCCATAGATGCAGGTGAAACGTCAGGAGAAAATGCCTCTAGAACATGGCCATATATCCCGGAAAAACCTACAACAACCCAGTGATTCCGGCCATGAAAGCCTTCGACAACTCTTGTCTGTTGGAGGTAACAGTAATCATAATAGTAAATAAAGACAGGTTAGCTTCAGAGAAGAAACAATCAGGGACAGCTAATCACCTCTCAACAAAGGATTCCCCCAGGCAGTAAGAAGCCACGCCTTGAAACTGTCAGACCATTAAATGCTAATCAAGGTGGATAATTGAAACATTCACACCTACCTCCAACAGACAAGAGTTCTTTATCCCACCCTGGAATTCCACAGATATATAACCCCCATTTTCCTAGTTTCCAAGAGACCTCACAATCTCTGGGGATGCTCACCATAGATGCTGGTGAAACATCAGGAGAGAATGCTTCTGGAACATGGCCATACAGCCCAAAAAACTTACAGCAACCCAATCCCTTCATTGGAAGACCAAATTGTCACTGATGTAGTGCCTCAAGGGCATCTGCTGGAGATAAAATGTACTCATCATGAAGAGGCCACTGAGAATCATACAGTTTTCCATGGACCTCCCTAATCCTTTATGAAGCCATCCATGTTGGAAGTCATTATTGTTTTGTTGTGGTTGTGCTTTCCCTCTGGAAAAGCCACTTCAAATCAACACTAAATTCTCTTAACACAGTTTTATTTTTATTGGATGGCACCAGGTTCTAACAGTATAGAAGCTACGAGGAAAAACATCTTGCCATCCCCTTTCCCCATAGTATGCATAGTTTGTTGACAAAGGCTTTCACGGCTGAAATCACTGGGGCGTTGTGTGGTTTCCAGGCTTTATGGCCATGTCACAGCATTATTCTATTGCTTGAAAAAAGCAATTGTAAGACCGATTTTGAAAAAACCGTCCCTGGATCCCTCTGTATTGAACAGTTTCAGCCTATTTCAAATCCCCCCTTTTTGGGCAAGGTTCTAGAGCAGTGTTTCTCAACCTGGGGGTCGGGACCCCTGAGGGGGTCGTGAGGGGGTGTCAAAGGGTCGCCAAAGACCATAAGAAAACATAGTATTTTCTGGTAGTCATTGGGATTCTGTGTGGGAAGTCTGACCCAATTCTATTGTTGGTCGAGTTCAGAATGCTTTT
Source organism: Anolis sagrei ordinatus (assembly GCF_025583915.1). Lineage (NCBI taxonomy): Eukaryota > Metazoa > Chordata > Lepidosauria > Squamata > Anolidae > Anolis > Anolis sagrei. The sequence continues at coordinate 132,341,752 of NW_026847660.1, read as the reverse complement.
TGATTGTAGGTGAACTATAAATCCCAACAACTACAACTCCCAGATGTCAAGTCTATTTTCCCCTCACTCTACCAGTGTTCACATTTGGGCATACTGAGTATTCGTGCCAAGTTTGGTCCAGATCCATCATTGCATGAATCCACAGTGCTCCTCTGGATATAGGTGAACTGCAACTCCCAAACTCAAGGTCCAAACCCTTCCAGTGTTTTCTGTTGGTCACCATGGGAGTTCTTTGTGCCAAGTTCGATTCAAATCCATCGCTGGTGGAGTTTAGAATGCTCTTTGATTATAGGTGAACTATAAATCCCAGCAACGACAACTCCCAAATTACAAAATCAATCCTCCCCCAACCCCACTAGCATTCACATTTGGGCATATTGCGTATTTGTGCTCAGTTTAGTCCTGTGAATGAAAACATATCCTGCATATCGGATATTTACATTACGATTTATAACAGTAGTAAAATGACAGGTATCAAGTAGCAACGAAAACAATATTATGGTTGGGGGGTCACCACAACATATGGAACTGCATTAAGGGGTCACGGCATTAGCAAGGTTGAGAACCACTGTTCTAGAGAAAGTGGCGTCTTCTCAACTCCAAGATTTCTTGGATGAAACCAATGATCTAGATCCCGCACAGTCTAGTTTTAGGCCTGGTCACGGAATGGAGACAGCTTTGGTCACCTTGGTGAATGTTCTCTGCAGAGAACTGGACAGGGGGAGTGTGTCTGTGCTGATTCTCTTGGACATTTCAGTGGCGTTAGATACCATTAGCCATGGTGTCCTTCTGGGTTGGCTCTCCAGAATGGGTCTTGGGGGCACTACATTGCAGTGGCTCTGCTCCTTTCTGGAGAACCGTACCCAGATAGGGATGCTGGGCTATATCTGCTCAAACCTCTGGCCATTGACCCCTGGGGTCCCCCAAGGTTCAATTCTTTTCCCCATGTTTTTCAATATCTACATGAAACTGCTGGGTGAGGTCATCTGCAGTTTTGGAGTTGGGTGCCATTTCTACGCAGATGACATGCAACTCTAGTACTCTTTTCCTCCCCATTCCAAGGATGCTCCCTGGATCCTGGACCAATTCCTGGCAATTGTGATGGACTGGATGAGGGCCAACAAGCTGAGGCTTAATCCAGACAACACAGAGGTCCTCTCAGTCAGTTGTGAGGTCGATCGGGGCATAGGGTAGCAACCTGTGCTCAATGGGGTTACACTCCCCCTGAGGACACAGGTCCGCAGTCTGCAGGTCCTCCTGGACTCAGTGCTGATGCTTGAAGCTCATGTGTTGGTGGTAGCCGGGAGGGCTTTTGCAAAGTTAAAACTTGTGCGCCAGCTGCAACCGTACCTCAAGAAGCCTGACTTGGCCATGGTGGTCCACACCTTGGTTACATCCAGAATGGACTACTGTAATGCACTCTGTGGGGCTGCCTTTGAAGTGCAAAGATTGGCAGCTAGATTACTAACTGGGGCTAACTATAGGGAGCACATCACACCCCTATTAAAGCAGCTCCACTGGCTTCTGATAAGTTTACGGACACAATTCAAAGTGCAGGTTATCATCCGTAAAACCGTATACACTTTGGGTCCAACCTATCTTTGAGACTCCTTCGCTTCCTATGGACCAGCACAGGCTTTGAAATCTGCCCGGGAGACCCTTCTCTCGGTCCCACCACCAATTCAAGTACAGTTAGTAGGAATTGGTGGTGGGACCGAGAGAAGGGTCTCCCGGGCAGATTTCAAAGCCTGTGCTGGTCCATAGGAAGCGAAGGAGTCTCAAAGATAGGTTGGAAAAGTGTAGTACAGTTTGTAGGGATGAGCCCCTGGTAGCGCAGTGGGTTAAACCCCTGTGCCGGCAGGACTGAAGACCGACAGGTCGCAGGTTCAAATCCGGGGAGAGCGGATGAGCTCCCTCTATAAGCTCCAGCTCCTCATGTGGGGTTATGAGAGAAACCTCCCACAAGGATGATAAAACATCAAACATCTGGGCGTCCCCTGGGCAACGTCCTTGCAGATGGCCAATTCTCTCACACCAGAAGCGACTTGCGGTTTCTCAAGTCACTCCTGACACGACCAAAAAAAAAAAAAAAGTAGGGATGAGAGAGAGGGCTTTCTCGGTAGTGGCCCCCCGGCTCCTGAATACCCTCTCTAAAGAGAGTTGGTCAGCCCCATGCTCCAAACCTTTCGGTCTAATTTAGAATCATGCCTCTTTAGACAGGCTGTTGACCTCGTGTAATTTTATGGTCAAATTGAGAACCCAGTGCCTTTTACCCGGGCACTTTGGTTTGTTGCTTTTAGAAAGCCAGTTTTATTAGCAAGTTCTACTGCATTTTATGAATTTTACATTTTATCAGATGGGGTTTATGTATGTTTGTTGTTTTAGATTGATATTTTTTTATACGCTTGTGTTTAGTTGTCTTGAGTGTTGGCTTCGTAGTGCTTCAGTGACCTGCCCTGAGTCCCTTTGGGGAGATGGTTGTGGGGTACAAATGAACTTATTATTTTCTCCTGACATTTCTCCTGCATCTGTAGCTGGTGGAGCTGCAGTCCACCGACATCTGGAAGGCTAAAGCTCTGTAGACAGAGAAAGAGGGTTAGTATGTAGTTGAAGATACCAGCCACAGATGCAGGCAAAACATCAGGAGAAAATGGTGCTAGAACATGGCCATATAGCCCGGAAACCCCACAACACCCCTATGCATAGTTTGATAAACCTGTGCATGGTTTAATACATCATGGCTTGGGAATTCTAGAAAGGGTCATCCAAAAAAGTAACTTGGTCGGGGATTTGGAAGGAGGAACCTTGTGGTGCTGGAGTGGGAGGGGGCACTTCCTGAGGCATGATGTCCTGCAGGGAAGGGGGAGGGATCTGAGCACAAAGGAGGGACCGTGGGTGTTTCCTGGGCTTTTATTCTGGATCGGTTGCTTACTCACAGCTTCTGACTCAGAGCCTTTGAACCAGATCATCGCTTGCCTTCCCCCAAGGAGTGGCAGAGCACACCTCCATGTCCTGCTGCCTCTCTTCTAGATGCCTGGCTCCAAATTATGTTTGCAAACTCGTCCACCTACACCACCTTCCTCTCTACAATGACGTGAGGATATGATGCCATGCCATCCCACCTCCATCCACCTACTAACTCCCTTTCTCTGTGCAGGCCGTCTGTCTAGAAAGCTTTGTTGCTGGACTGCAGCTCCCAGCAGCTCTAACCAGCATCGCCAGTGTTGGGGAGTGATAGGAGTGGTAGTTCAGACGCATCCGTAATAATGCCTGATCCCCACCTCTGCAGTCAACAATGCATTTAGGCCCATTGACTGAGCCAATATACTCTTCTGTGGAGTTCAATTATTATTATTATTATTATTATTATTATTATTATTTTACTAACACAAAACACAATATGTCACAGCAAACGAGATCTCTATGTTGGATTTCGTATCACAAAATCACAAGTCGAACACTTCCCAAGCGTCTAAGTCTATGTGATGTATTTTCGAATGATGCGCGCAGATCCAAGTCAGGTGACCTTTCGCAGGTGACACATCGTGATTTTGTCAATGTGTATTGTTTCCAAATGCCGGCTGAGATCTTTTGGCATGGCACCCAGTGCGCCAATGACCACTGGGACCACCTGGACTGGTTTATGCCAGAGCCTTTGCAATTCGATGTTGAGGTCCTGATAATAGCTGAGTTTTTCCTATTGTTTTTCCTCAATGCGACTGTCACCAATAATGGCGACATCAATAATCCAAACTTTTTTCTTTTCCACAATCGTGACGTCTGGTGTATTGTATTCCGAAACTCAGTCAGTCTGGATTCAAAACTCCCACAGTATTTTTGAGTGTTCATTTTCCACTACCTTTGCAGGTTTATGATCCCACCAATTCTTGACTGCTGGCAGGGTGGTACTTGTGACATGAGTTCCAGTGAATTATCTAGGCCACAGAGTTGTGTCTTTGTTTGTAGTCCATCTGTGCGATTTTTTTGCAACAGCTGAGGATATGATCCATGGTTTCATCAGCTTCCTTGCACAGTCTGCATTTTGGGTCATCCACTGATTTCTCGATCCTGGCCTTAATGGCCTTGGTTCTGATGGCTTGTTCCTGGGCTGCAAGAATCAGGCCTTCTTCTGTCTCCTTCTTCAGGGTTCCATTCGTGAGCCATCACCAGGTCTTCTCCTTGTCAACTTTTCCTTCAATCTTCTCAAGGAACTGCCCATGCAATGCTTTGTTGTGCCAGCTGTCAGCTCTGGTTTTGTTGTTGTTGTTGTATTGTCAAAGGCTTTCATAGCCGGAATCACTGGGTTGTTGTAGGTTTTTTCGAGCTATATGGCCATGTTCTAGAGGCATTTCTCCTGATGTTTCGCCTGCATCTATGGCAAGCATCCTCAGAGGTAGTGAGGTCTGTTGGAACTAGGAAAATGGGTTTATATATCTGTGGAATGACCAGGGTGGGACAAAGGACTCTTGTCTGCTGGAGCTAGGTGTGAATGTTTCAACTGACCACCTTGATTAGCATTTGATTGCCTGGCAGTGCCTGGATCTTTTGTTGAGAGGTGATTAGCTGTCCTTGTTTGTTTCCTCTCTGTTGTTTGCTGTTCTAATTTTAGAGTTTTTTTCATACTGGTAGCCAGATTTTGTTCATTTTCATGGTTTCCTCCTTTCTGTTGAAATTGTCCACATGCTTGTGGATTTCAATGGCTTCTCTGTGTAGTCTGACATGGTGGTTGTTGGAGTGGTCCAGCATTTCAGTGTTCTCGAATAATAAGCTGTTTCCAGGTTGGTTCATCAGCTGCTCTGCTATGGCTGACTTCTCTGGCCGCAGTTGAGGTGCCCATGTCAGACTACACAGAGAAGCCATTGAAATCCACAAGCATGTGGACAATTTCAACAGAAATGCAGATGCAGAACAACCAGAAAATAAAAATCTATATTTTCTTTGAACCTTAATCAAATCCGCAAAAGTCAGACTCTCAAAACTGGAGTCCGACTGCTTTCTTCAGGAACAATAGTGCTCTAATGGGTCACATTACTTATAAGTCAGTAGCACTGATAATCAATCCAGTGCTAAAAATGATTCCAGCACTAAAAGGCCGGAAGGCTCAGGTGGGCAGAACTGGCCAAACCACTCTGGGTTTTGTCACGTCTGTTCAGCAGAGGAGCTGAGTCACAGTCTGATGACTGACAGGCAGCAGCGTGGAGGAAGTCAATAAGGAAGTAGGGTGGATTTGCTGGTTTTTATCTGGCTTTTATAGAAGATGAGAGCATGCCAGGAAGACAATCACGAGGCAGCAGAAGTGGGGGTAAAAGGCTTGGGAAACATGTAACAACAACAACAACAAAATCAGACTCAGAGGGTATGAGGTTTGAAGGCTTTGATCGTGCCCTAAATCTGGCATTTCTTGAATTTTTTACATGCCGTTAAGTACTCCATTGTACAGGTGGAGTATTTCCTTTTTCCAAAAATGAAAAATAATCCTACGGGTGGTTGAGATAGTAACGTCTTGGATTTCTGGTGGTCCAGTGTACACAAACTTGGTTTCATGCCTCAAATTATTATTAGTAACTAGGTGTACCCGCCACACATTGCTGTGGCCAACCTTCCCTCCCTCTTTCTCTCCTGCCTTCCCTCCCTCCTTCTTTCCTTCCTTCCTTTCATTTTTTCTTTCCTTCTCTCCTCCCTTCCTTCTCTACCTCCCTCCCTTCCTTCTCTACCTCTTTCCTTCCTTCCCCTTCCTTTTTCTTTCTCTCCTTCCTTCCTTCCTTCCTTCCCTCCCTCTTTCCTTCCTTCCTTTCCTTTTTTCTTTCCTTCTCTCCTCCCTCCCTCTCTTCTCTACCTCTTTCCTTCCTTCCCCTTCCTTTTTCTTTCTCTCCTTCCTTCCTTCCTTCCCTTCCTTCTTCCTTCCTTCTTCCTTCCTTCCTTCCTTCCTTCCTTCCTCCCTCCCTCACTCCTCCTCCTCCTTCCCTCCTCCCTCTTCTTTCCTTCCTTCCTTCCTTCTATCCTTCCTTCCTTCCTTCCTTCCTTCCTTCCTTCCTTCCTTCCACTCCCCTTTTCCCCTTCTTCCTTCCTTCCTTTCTCTCTTCCTTCCCTTTCCTTTTTCTTCTCTCCTTTCTTCCTTCCTTCCTTCCTCCCTCCCCTCTTTCCTTCTTTCTTTCCTTTTCCCCCCTTCTCTCCTTCCTTCCTTCTCTACTTATTCTTAGACTGCAACTCCCAGCGGCCCTCCTGATTGATTGATCTATCTACGTACTATCTCTATCTAATCTATACATCTTATCTATCTGGGGGACTGCTGGGAGTTGCAGTCCAGGAATAGGAAACGGGAAATATGCAGGGATTGGGGTGCTCTCAAAGAAATCCAAGGAGAAGCAAGCTTGCAGCTTGGAAGCAGTGCATTTGGAGCATCCTCCTTCCCTAAAGGGCCTGGTCTAGGGAATGCTGGGAGCTGTCGTTTTCGTGCATGTGCTGTATCATCATTTAGTTTTTTTGGACTTTTAAGTCCTTTCCACTGCTTTTTGGGAGGGGTTTATGAGTTATGGTCACTTGTTGGTCTGTTAGGGGTGTAGTATCCAAATTTCGTGTCAATTTGTCCTGTGGTTTTTGAGTTATGTTAATCCCACAAACAAACATTGCATTTTTATTTATATAGACTAGCCACCCCCTTCCACGCGTTGTTGTGGCCCAGTCTATGTATATGTATTTCATTTGTGTATATATTTGTGTATATGTGTATATATGTATATTTGCATATATACATGTGTGTGTATGTGTGGTTTTGTGCGTGCATTGTAATGTATTTTTTATTTTTTGGCTTTTAAAGTCTCTTTTGCTGTGTTTTTTAGTGTTTTATGAATGGTGGTCACTTGTTGGCCTGATAGGTGTATTGTGTCCAAATTTGGTGTCTATTTGTCCAGTGGATTTTGAGTTCTGTTAATCCCACAAACGAGCATTACATTTTTATTTATATAGATATAGATAACAACAACAAAAACACTTTATTTATATTCTTCTCTATCTCCCCGAGGGGACTCAGAGCGGATTACAACATACACAGATAGGCAAACATTCAATGTCTTTAATACAGTGGAATAAAAATGCCATACAAATACCCAGAACAAAGGTAAAGGCTTCCCCTTTCATCTCCGGCTTCTGAAGGCGGTGCTCAACTCTGGCTATGGGGAAATGCTCTAGTTCCATTTCCAAGCCAAGGAGCCTGCTGTCCATAGACACCTCCTGGTCATGTTGCCGGCATGGCTGCATGGACGCCTTTGTTACCTTCCCGCCAAAGCGGTACCTTGTCCTTTAAGCTGGCTTCCTGGCCATTTGCCACCTCAGCACTCAAGACTTGGATAGGAGGCACAATACGCTTTTCTTAATCCCAAAGAATCTGATCAGGGGAGAGAAAATGGCATCATCGCCTCAAGATAGGTTTGCTATCTCAGGGAAGTGGATATCTTTCCTATGCTGCAGCCTAATTAATTGATGCATATGCACCAGGCACATTTGGGCCTTCCAGGTGTTTTGCACTCCAACTCCCACAACATCCAAAACACCTGGAGGGCCCAAATTTGTCCATGCCTAACATACATGCATTCCTGTTGGGTACATGCATTCCAAAAATATATATACAATACACACGCCTTCCAATCTATTCACTGACCATTCCACACTCAAGTGGAGCAATGACCAGAATAAAGAAATATCTGGGTTTCAATTTGATTTTGGGTCACAGAGAGGCCTTCATCCCTTCCCAGTTGCTATCTCTCAACCTTGCCTACCTTGCAATATTGTTGTGTGATGTAGGCCAGGTTGTTTTGAGGATAAAACCTTAGCCTACAAGTGGGCAGATTAAATTTCCTATTCTGCTGATCTCTGCCATTCATGGAATGAAGTAGGTGAGATGACCCCTTCTAATTGGATCTGCTTGGTTTGAGCAGAAGTAGCTTTCCTTCTGGGCTTCATGGTTCCCTTTGGAAGCAGAAAAGAAGGACAACAACTGCCTGTTGGTTTTGTAGCACAGCTTTGTGGAAGTGGGTACTGTGGACCTGGTAGCCAACTTAGTGTCAGTTGGGATCCTTTTATTGCACTCTCATTTTTGGTCTTTTTTTGTCAGAATGGAACATTAGATACTGATTCTGTAAGCCACATAAGAGAAGAAAACATCATCATCATCATCATTATTAGAAACAACACAAGATGAGTCCATCAGACACTCTGCTGGCTATTGTATTGGATCACACGTTGGACACTTCCCAAGTGTCTAGGACCGTGTGATGTATCAGCGAATAATGCGTGCATATCCAAGTAGGGTGGCCTTTTGCATCTGACAGATAGTATTTGTCAGTGTCGATTGTGTTTTAAGTGCAGGCCAAGGTCTTTAGGCACTGCACCAAGTGTGCCGATCACCACTGGGACCCCCTCCACTGGCTTGTGCCAGAGTCTTTGCAGTTTGATCTTTAAATCCTCGTATCGTGTCAGCTTTTTCAGTTATTTCATTTAATTCTGCTGTCGCCTGGGATTGCAGCATCGACGATCCATACTTGATTTTTAACATGATCGTGAGGCCAGAAGTCTTGTGCTCCAAAACTCTGTCAGTCTGAATTCGGAAGTCCCAGAGTAGTTTGCTATGTTCATTTTCTGTAACTTTTTCGGGCTTGTGATCCCACCAGTTCTTTGTCGCAGGCAGGTGGTCTTTTTGGCACAAGTTCCAATGGATCATTTGAGCAACGGTGTTATGCCTCTGCTTGTAGTCTGTCTGTGCAATCTTCTTGCAGCAGCTGAGGATGTGATTCATCATTTCGTCTGCTTCCTTGCAGAGTCTACACTTGGAATTGTTGTTGTTGTTGTTATATTATTATTACTATTGAGCCTCCTTTCTCTGATGGGGGAAGAACAATCTCTTTGGCAGTCTTCTATCCCAAGATAGACTTGACTTTACTGACATCCAGATTTTGCAGCGACAGGCTTATCACATGCTCTCTTTTTCTTCCTGTCAGTTTGTCCTGAAGAACTATGGTGAGAATCCAGAGAACTACAATGAAGAGCTGAAGAAGCTGGAGCAGCTGAGGCAGGTGAGGGCCTTCCCAGTTCCTCATGGAGATGGCACTTAGAGTGGGCTTGCAATATTATCGTCAGCATCTTCATTACAGGCCTTCAGTCCCAAGTGACTTACGGCTTTTAAAGTTGTAACTATTGATTGTAATGAAGTTTTAAAAAATATATATGGAGCACACTGTACTACTTCCCAAACAAATGCTGTTCTCACCCTTCTGTTCATTGCGGTTCCTCTTGATAATTGCTAGTGACATCAGTGGTCTTGATGTCATGCAGGAGTGTGTGCATGTCTTTTTCCTCTTTGCTTAAGTCTCCTCATGGGAATGTCTTCCTGTCACTTTCTTTCCCCTTCCAGAATGCTGTCAACGTGCCCAGGGACTTTGAGGGCTGCAGCATCCTGCGCAAGTACTTTGGGCAGCTACACTACCTGCAGAGCCGCATCCCCATGGGGGCCGAGCATGAGGCAGCCGTCCCCATCACCTGGTAAGATGGCTGGGTTGGCAGAAGGGGCCTTTTTGTGATCCCAAAGGTTATGGAAGCAAGATTGAAGCAGCTCAGTCCCTTCACCAGGAAGGGAGAATACTTTGCTGGTGCCACAAACACACAACAGTGGCCCATCTTTTGCACAGAGGTGCTACATAGTAGGTTAGAAGAGTAGCACACTGGGGAATCGCAGGGGACATGACTTAATAATGAAAAGTCCAGACCGGCCTCTCGGGCGCGTCTGGTGGGGACGAGGGACAGGGCCTTCTCAGTGGTGGCCCCTCGACTCTGGAACTCTCTCCCACTGGAGATCAGAACTGCCCCCTCCATTCTGTTGTTCAGAAAACGGGTGAAAACCTGGCTATGGGGTTTGGCTTTCGACGAGTGAATCAATATTTCTGTGATCGGATAGATGACGATGAATGATGGACAACGAATTCACTATGACGACTGACCATTGTTATTATGTGATTGCATTTTGCTGTTATAACGTTTTAATTGAATATGTTATATGATGTATTTAATGATTGTTTTTTGATTTTATTATTGGAAACCGCCCGAGTCCCCCGATAGAGGGGAGAAGACCGGTATACAAAATTGCTAAATAAATAAATAAGAAGCAAAATGTCAATTGGTAGCCAAAAACTTGGAAAAGTGGGCCAGCTCTGCTTGGAAAAAGGGTTTGCTAGAAAAAATTAGTATTAATCATGTTGCTGGGTTGTTGTAGGTTTTTCAGGCTCCATGGCCATGTTCTAGAAGCATTCTCTCCTGACGTTTCTCCCGCATGTATGGCAGGCATCCTCAGAGGTTGTTAGGTCTGTTGAAATTAGGAAAAATGTATTTATATATCTGTGGAATTTTCCTAGTTTCCAACCTCTGAGGATGCTTCCCATAGATGCAGGTGAAATGTCAGGAGAGAATGCTTCTAGAACCTGGCCATATAGCCCAAAAAAACCTACAACAACCCAGTGATACTGGCCATGAAAGTCTTTGACAAAATCATACTATTATTATTATTATTATTATTATCTATATGTATAAAAATGCTCTGTGCATAATGAGTACCTTAAAAACAAAAGAACCAATGAACGAAATCACACCAAATTTGGCAACAAAACGTCTCACAACACAAGGAGTGACCATCACTCAAAATATGATTTTGTCATTTGGAAGTTGTAGTTGCTGGGATTTATAGTTCACCTACAATCAAAGAGCATTCTGAACTCCATCAACGATGGAATTGAACCAAACCTGGCACACAGAACTCCTATGACCAACAGAAAATACTGGAAGGGTTTGGTGGGCATTGACCTTGAGTTTGGGAGTTGTAGTTCACCTACATCCAGAGAGCACTGTGGACTCAAACAATGATGGATCTGGACCAAACTTGGCACAAGCACTCAATATGCCCAAATATGAACACAGATGGAGTTTGGGGGAAATAGACCTTGACATTTGGGAGTTGTAGTCACTGGGATTCACAGTTCACCTACAGTCGAAGAGCATTCTGAACCCCACCAATGAAAGAATTGGGGCAAACTTTCCAATGAGTGACCATCTCTCATAAAAACACTGAAAAACTCAGAAGAGAAGAGACTTAAAAAGCCAAAAAAACAAAAAAATATATTACAATGAATGTGCAAAGCCACATACATATATACGCAAACACACATATACACACACACGAAACACATATACACAGACTGGGCCACAGCAACGCGTGGCAGGGGATGGCTAGTTATTATTATTTATGTCCTGCTTTATCTCCACAAAGGGCACTCAAAATTGCTTGACATAAAAGCATTAGTATGCTATTTAAAAAGACAAACATGCAACCATTAAAATAGAATTGAACACAAACAGCACTAAAAAAACCAATTAAAATCCATCAAAGCATATTCAAAGTTTACACTCATAACTTCATTTATATTCCACTTTCCCCCTCCAAAGACTGGGACTCCGGACAGCTTGCACAGTTAAAAGATTGCAATTAAAAATATGCAATTAAACCTGATTAAACTATTAACTATTTTTACAAGATGTTAAAAGTAAACCTGTACAGCCCTTTGTTAAAAGCCATCAGTTCTAGACATTGCACAGGACAGCACGGTGGGAGTCATTTCAGCCTTGCTATGGAAGGAGTTCTAAAATCTGGGGCAGCTACAGAGGAGGCCCTGTTGTGTTCCCACTAGCTTACCTGGGAAGGGGGCATCTCAAGCAAGGCGTATCTTAAACCTGAGTGGTTCCTGAATGCAGAGCCTACCCATCCACTAAATAGAGACAAAGTTCTCTCCGTCCTCTGTAACACCCCTCTCTGTTTACAGGACTGAGATCTTCTCTGGAAAAGCGGTTACTCACGAAGACATCAAGTATGAACAGGCCTGCATCCTCTACAATCTAGGTAGGAGCCCCTTTTCTTTTGGATTTCTGGATTTGATGGTTGGCTTCATCTTTGGTTCTGGTGGCTTTAAGAAGATGCAACCCAAATTGCTTGTAGGCAGCAGTAGCTCAACCCAGTAGGAAGCATCTGTGGTGACCCAGAGTGTGTTTCTCTATACCAGGCATAGGCAAACTTGGGCCCTCCAGGTGTTTTGGACTTCCAATTCCCACAATTCCTAACAGCCTACTGGCTGGGGGTGCTGACGGTGTTCCAGGCTGGCTGGCCATGTTTCAGAAGCATCCTCTCCTGACGTTTTCCCCACATCTATGGCAAGCATCCTCAGAGGTTGTGAGGTATATTGGAGGTTGATATATCTGTGGAAGGTCCAGGGTGGGAGAAAGAACTCTTGTCTGTTGGAGGCAAGTGTGAATGTTGCAATTAATCACATTGATTAGTGGGTTGTTTTAGGTTTTTTCAGGCTATATGGCCATGTTCTAGAGGCATTGTCTCCTGACGTATCGCCTGCATCTATGGCAAGCATCCTCAGAGATAGTGAGGTCACTACCTCTGAAGATGCTTGCCATAGATGCAGGCGAAACGTCAGGAGAGAATGCCTCTAGAACATGGCCATATAGCCTGAAAAAACCTACAACAACCCAGTTATTCCGGCCATGAAAGCCTTCGACAATACACCTTGAGCATTGAAAAGCCCTGCAGCTTCAAGGCCTGACTCTTTCCTGCTTGGGGAATTCTTTGTTAGGAGGTGTTAGCTGGCCCTGATTGTTTCATGTCTGGATTTCCTCTGTTTTCAGAGTGTTGTTCTTTATTTACTTTCCTAATTTTAAAGTTTTTTAAAATACTGGTAGCCAGATTTTGTTAATTTTCATAGTTTCCTCCTTTCTGTTGAAATTATCCACATGCTTGTGGATTTCAGTGGCTTCTTTATGTAGTCTGACATGGTGGTTGTGAGAGTGATCCAGCATTTCTGTGTTCTCAATAATATTCTAACCCCTAAAGAAGGACAATTATATGTTGCATGTTCCAGAGTAGGCAAACCAGAGCGTCTCCACATCAACACTGACAAAGAAACAAATACCCACAAGCATCAAGATATTACATATATTAGAAACCAAAACTTTCTCATTACTTTATTTTCCAGATCAACAGACTGGGCCACAGCAACATGTGGCAGGGGACGGCTAGTAGTTTTTAATTATGTAGAGGACATTTTAACCATAACTTTTTGTGTGTGTTTGTTTTTACCTGTATCTTTGTGGGGAAGGCAAGATTTGTTTGTGTGATTGTTGTTGTTGTCTAGTCAGCCAACCCGTTCAGGCAAATGCGAGCAGCAAAAGAGTCTATCTGGCTCCTTCGCTTGTGTTTGTGCTAATCTTGTGACTTGTGCTGATCCGTCCAAGAATGGACCGTGGAATAAATCCTTCTCAAAGGCTTCTTGGTTCACGCCTTGATAGGCAGCGATAGTGCAGTGGAAGAGCAGCCGCATGGCTGGCCTTGTGCTTTCCAAGACTTTTGCCTTTTTGGGTCCAGTCGCTGGGTGAGGAACTCTTTAGAGTGCTGGCTTACAAGATGATTTTAGTGCTGCAGCAATGCAGTGGAGTCATCCAGATCTCGAAACCAACCATTGGTGCATCCCTTTGAAACCTTCCTAATGCCGTGACCCCTTAATACATTTCCTTATGTTGTGGTGACCCCCAACCATAACATTGGTTCCTTATGTTGTGGTTCCTTATGTTGTGGTGACCCCCAACCATAACATTGGTTCCTTATGTTGTGGTTCCTTATGTTGTGGTGACCCCCAACCATAACATTGGTTCCTTATGTTGTGGTGACCCCCAACCATAACATTGGTTCCTTATGTTGTGGTTCCTTATGTTGTGGTGACCCCCAACCATAACATTATTTTCATTGCTACTTCACAACTATAATTTTGCTCCTGTTATGAATTATCTTGTAAATATCCGATATGCAGGATGTATTTTCATTCATTTGGCACTAATACCCGATATGCCCAAATTTGGATACTGGTGGGGTTGAGGGGAGGATTGATTTTGTCATTTGGGAGTTGTAGTTGCTGGGATTTATAGTTCACCTATAATATCAAAGAGCTTTCTGAACTCCACCAATGATGGAATTGAACCAAACTTGGGACACAGAGCTCCCATGACCAACAGAAAATACTAGAAGGGTTTGGTGGGCATTGACCTTGGGTTTTGGAGTTGTAGTTCACCTACATCCAGAGAGCACTGATGTATCTGGATCAAACTTGGCATGAATACTCAATATGCCTAAATGTGGATATTGGCGTGGTTTGGGGAGGATAGACCTTGACATTTGGAAGTTGTAGTGGCTGGGATTTATAGTTCACCTATAATCACAGAGCATTCTGAACTCCACCAGTGATAGAATTGGGCCAAACTTCCCACACGGAACCCCCATGACCAACAGAAGTGTGCAGTCTTCCAGAAGTTTTCTAATTGTCTCTGACACCCCCTCGCGACCCCCCCAAGGGGTCCCGACCCCCAGGTTGAGAAACACTGCTTTAAAATAACATCCCTGTTATTTTAAATAACAGGGAAGCATCAGAAGGAGGAGTGTGCATGAGCAACAGCCGCAAGAGATGTTTCCTTGCAGAATGAGGTTGGCTTGGGTTCAACTCAAAAGAAGCCCCTCTTCCCAGCTTGCTCCAATAAGACTCTGTTGCCTCTTGGAATGATTCTTCTGTTGGGCGAGTGGGCTTATTAACAAAAGACCCTCCTCATAAATATACAGCAGAGTAACTTTGGGCTCCAGCACGAGGAGCCCAAAGTGAGAAAAAGAACCAAAACAGACCAATGTTATCTCTTCCTTAGGAGGCTTTCCTTCATAGTAAAATAATACAGTTGCACTATTTACAATAACAAGATTTCCATAACACAAATAAACAAATACATAGTAGCTTTACATACATGCAGCCTTCACACTGGAGCTTTCTCACACGAGGCTTCTCTCACACTAAGGTTCATTTCTTTTGGGTTCCCCTCAATTACATATTTTCTTTCCGACCTCAACCAGGGTTTTATCATTTTACCTTGTCCTGCCCATTCTGCTCGATTTTATATTGTGTTAATTTGTTAATTTTATTTATTTATTTATTTGTAGTGTTGTTTTATTTTATTTTACATATTTTATTTTGATGTAATTTTTTTGTCTGCATTCTGTATTTTATTTTGTTGTATTGTACCTTTGGGCTTGGCCTCATGTTAGCTGCCCTGAGTCCCCTTTGGGAAAATAGTGGTGGGGTATAAATAAAGATTATTATTATTATTATTATTATTATTATTATTATTATTAGGTTGTTGTAGGTTTTTTCGGGCTATATGGCCATGGTCTAGAGGCATTCTCTCCTGACGTTTCACCTGCATTCATGGCAAGCATCTTCATAGGTAGTGAGGTCTGTTGGAACTAGGAAAAAGGGTTTATATATCTGTGGAAAAACCAGGGTGGGACAAAAGACTCTTGCCTGCTGGAGCTAGGTGTGAATGTTTCAACTGACCACCTTGATTAGCATATAATGGCCTGACAGTGCCTAGAGCAAAGTTTTGTTGAGAGGTGATTAGATGTCCTTGTTTGTTTCCTCTCTGTTGTTGTGCTGTTGTAATTCTAGACCATGGCCATATAGCCCGAAAAAACCTACAACAACCCAGTGATTCCAGCCATGAAAGCCTTCGACAATACATTATTATTATTATTATTATTATTATTATTATTATTATTATTATTTACCCTACACACTCTTCAGGGCAACACTAGCTTTGGCTCATTAACTAACAGGCTTTGGCCTACTCACTCTTTCAGTGCTTGACTCACACTTTCGTAATCAAAAATAACCTTTTGGTCAGTAGTAATCTTAATGCAGCTGATTTCCAGCCAGCTGCACCACAGTCCCGGTCTTTCATCCTTGCCTGTTTTTCTCTTCCCAAAGGTGCCTTGCATTCCATGCTGGGAGCCATGGACAAAAGGGTCTCAGAGGAGGTAAGACTTTTGGCTTTGATACCTTCCCCTGTGCCAGGTAAAGAGAGTTCCAGGTGGGCAATTGGAGTGGGTCAGGTGGTGGTGGAGGAATACTTTCAGGCTCTTGGTAGACTCCAGAAATGTCATGGCAGAAGACCCCTTTGAGGCCTCGTTCTCGCTTCCCTCACAATCATCTCTTGTCCCACAGGGCATGAAGGTCTCCTGCACCCATTTCCAGTGCGCGGCCGGAGCATTCACGTACCTTCGGGACCATTTCCCTCATTCCTACAGCGTCGACATGAGCCACCAGATCCTTAACCTCAACATCAACCTCATGCTGGTAAGAATGGAAGGGACGGCATTTCTGTAAATAGTCACGCGATCATCCCCAAAGCCTTTTCCAATGCGTCCCCTTGTAGAAAAGTCACATTAATGTTACCTATCTTCTCCTCCTCTTCTTCCCCCGCCTTCTTCCCCATAGGGCCAAGCCCAGGAGTGCCTCCTTGAGAAGTCAATGCTGGACAACCGGAAGAGCTTCCTGGTGGCCAGGATTAGCGCTCAGGTGAACAACATGAGTACAACAACTGGGGCAAGACTGGTATATGAGAAACAGGTCTTACCCCCCAAGTCTAGGCTAGCTTAATCCTAGGGCAAAGTCTGTCAGAAATATTAAAAATTAACTGGGTATTTTGGATTACAAAAGTGTGAGTCAAGCACTGAAAGAGTGAGTAGGCTGAAGCCTGTTAGAGTCAGTGGGCCAAAGCTAGCATTGTCCTGAGGAGAGTGAGTAGGCCAAAGCCTTTTAGAGTCAGTGGGCCAAAGTTAGTGTTGTCCTGAGGAAGGTGAATAGGTCGAAGCCTGTTAGAGTCAGTGGGCCAAAGCTAGTGTCTTCCTGAGGAGAGTGAGTAGGCCGAAGCCTGTTAGAGTCAGTGCACCAAAGCTAGTGTCGTCCTGAGGAGAGTGAGTAGGCCGAAGCCTGTTAGAGTCAGTGCACCAAAACTAGTGTCTTCCTGAGGAGAGTGAGTAGGCCGAAGCCTGTTAGAGTCAGTACGCCAAAGCTAGTGTCTTCCTGAGGAGAGTGAGTAGGCCGAAGCCTGTTAGAGTCAGTATGCCAAAGCTAGTGTCGTCCTGTTGAGAGCGAGTAGGTCGAAGCCTGTTAGAGTCAGTGCGCCAAAGCTAGTGTCTTCCTGAGGAGAGTGAGTAGGCCGAAGCCTGTTAGAGTCAGTGCACCAAAGCTAGTGTCGTCCTGAGGAGAGTGAGTAGGCTGAAGCCTGTTAGAGTCAGTGCGCCAAAGCTAGTGTTGTCCTGGGGAGAGTGAGTAGGCCGAAGCCTGTTAGAGTCAGTGCGCCAAAGCTAGTGTCTTCCTGAGGAGAGTGAGTAGGCCGAAGCCTGTTAGAGTCAGTACGCCAAAGCTAGTGTCTTCCTGAGGAGAGTGAGTAGGCCGAAGCCTGTTAGAGTCAGTACGCCAAAGCTAGTGTCTTCCTGAGGAGAGTGAGTAGGCCGAAGCCTGTTAGAGTCAGTACGGCAAAGCTAGTGTCTTCCTGAGGAGAGTGAGTAGGCCGAAGCCTGTTAGAGTCAGTACGCCAAAGCTAGTGTCTTCCTGAGGAGAGTGAGTAGGCCGAAGCCTGTTAGAGTCAGTACGGCAAAGCTAGTGTCTTCCTGAGGAGAGTGAGTAGGCCGAAGCCTGTTAGAGTCAGTACGCCAAAGCTAGTGTCTTCCTGAGGAGAGTGAGTAGGCCGAAGCCTGTTAGAGTCAGTACGGCAAAGCTAGTGTCTTCCTGAGGAGAGTGAGTAGGCCGAAGCCTGTTAGAGTCAGTACGCCAAAGCTAGTGTCGTCCTGTTGAGAGCGAGTAGGCTGAAGCCTGTTAGAGTCAGTGCACCAAAGCTAGTGTCGTCCTGGGGAGAGTGAGTAGGCCGAAGTCTGTTGGAGTCAGAGGGCCAAAGTTGGTGAGGAAGGCGAATAGCTCGAAGCCTGTTAGGAGTCAGTAGGCTAGAGCTAGTGTTGTTCTGAGGAGTGTGAGCTAAACCTCTGTGTGAGAGAAGCCTCATGTTAGAAAGCTCCAGTATGAAGGCTGCTGTGTGTAAGGCTACCGTGTTTGGGTTGTTGTAGGTTTTTTCGGGTTGTATGGCCACGTTCTAGAAGCATTTTTCTTGACGTTTCACATTATATATTCCTAATCTTCTGTCATTCCTCTTCTCCCGCAAGGTGGTAGATTACTACAAAGAGGCCTGCCGGGCTTTGGAGAACTCTGAGACGGCCTCTTTGCTGGGGAAGATCCAGAAGGACTGGAAGAAGTTGGTCCAAATGAAGATCTACTATTTTGCGGCTGTGGCCCATGTGAGCATCACAAAAGTATAAGAGGTCCTTCCTTTCCCTATGAGACCCTTATGAAATGTGAGGTGACCGTTTAGCAGGAGCACGGGCAAACTTGGACCCTCCAGGTGTTTTGGACTTCAACTCTTGCAATTATAGAGCTCAAAGCCATGAGATACTGCTGCCTGTGCTCCCCTGAGCACTTTCTGGCTGCCATCTTGGCCAGCCATTCTCATTCTTTTTCCTTTTTCCTTGCAGTTGCACATGGGGAAGCAGGCCGAGGAGCAGCAGAAGTATGGCGAGAGGGTGAGTTGAAACATGAGCCAACAATGGGATGTGGCGGCAAAAAAGCCAATGGGATGTTGGCCTGCATCAATAGGACCATAATGTCTAGATCTAAGGAAGTAATGCTCCCCGTGCTCTATTCCTCTTTGGTTAGATCACACCTGGAATATTGTGTCCAGTTCGGGGCACCACAATTCAAGAGAGATATTGACAAGCTGGAATGTGTCCAGAGGAGGGCGACTAAAATGATCAAGGGTCTGGAGAACAAGCCCTATGAGGAGCGGCTTAAGGAGCTGGGCATGTTTAGCCTGAAGAAGAGAAGGCAGAGACATGATAGCCATGTATAAATATGTGAGAGGAAGTCATAGGGAGGAGGGAGCAAGCTTGTTTTCTGCTTCCCTGGAGACTAGGACGCAATGGAGCCATGGCTTCAAACTACAAGGAGATTCCATCTGAACATAAGGAAGAACTTCCTGACTGTGAGAACTGTTCAGCAGAGGAACTCTCTGCCCTGGAGTGTGGTGGAGGCTCCTTCTTTTGAAGCTTTTAAACGGGCTGGAGGACCATCTGTCAGGGGTCCTTTGAACGCAATATTCCTGCTTCTTGGCAGAATGGGGTTGGACTGGATGGCCCAGGAAGTCCCTTCCAACTCTAGGATTCTGAGAGGGAAAAGGAGGGACTCTGACTTCTCTTGATCTGGACATGATTGCCTTTTGCAGGTCATCTACTTCCAGAGCGCCCTGGACAAGCTCAACGAAGCTATCAAACTGGCCAAGGTAACAGCTCTTTCCGCCTTCATTCCCCACTTTGGTTTTATTTATTTATTTATTTATTTATTTATTTATTTACTGCATTTATTGACCGCCGCTCTCAGCCCTAGGGCGACTCGCGGCGGTGCACAACATATAAAAACAGTTTACAAAAAGGGCAAAACAGGGAATCAATACAACAATAATACACTATAATCTAGTTACACTAAATAATCCGCTCCGTCACATCATAGAATCATAACCAATATCGTAATCCGTATTCCGTTCCAGTTGTCATTACCAGTTGCCGTAGCGCTCAGTTGAATGCCTTCTCAAATAGCCAGGTCTTCAGGCTCTTACGGAAGGACAGAAGGGAGGGCGCCTGTCTGATGTCAGCAGGGAGGTCGTTCCACAGCCGGGGGGCCACCACCGAGAAGGCCCTTTCTCTCGTCCCCGCCAGACGTGCCTGTGAAGCAGGCGGGATCGAGAGAAGGGCCTCCCCAGACGATCTCAAGGTCCTCGTGGGCTCATAGGCCAAGATGCGGTCCGAAAGGTATTTTGGGCCGGAACCGTTTAGGGCTTTGTAGGATAACACCAGCACCTTAAATTGGGCCCGGTAGCAGATCGGCAGCCAGTGGAGCTGGGACAACAAGGGCGTTGTATGCGCCCTGCGTCCCGCTCCTGTTAGTAACATGGCTGCCGCGCGCTGAACTAGCTGAAGCTTCCGGGCCGTCTTCAAGGGCAGCCCCACGTAGAGAGCGTTGCAGTAGTCAAGGCGGGATGTGACCAGAGCGTGTACCACCATGGCCAAGTCAGACCATTAAAATATTATATCCCCCCCCCCCCCCCCCACACACACAACTATTGCAATATTGCTGGGCAATGTACAATGAAAATTGGTTTGAACAGTTCAAAACAGGCATGGGCAAACTTGGGCCCTCCAGGTCTTTTGGACTCCAACTCCAGTCAGTAGGCTGTTAGAAATTGTGGGAGTTGAAGTTCAGTAGACCTGGAGGGCTGAAGTTTTTATTTATTTTATTTATTTACATTATTTATATTCCGCCCTTTTCACCCTGCAGGGGACTCAGGGCGGATTACAATGTATATCAATGCCATAGACATACAACATATATAGATAGACACACAGAGGCTATTTAACATTCCAGCTTTTTCATGAGGGTATTCTGTCCACCAGGGGAGCTGTCGCTTCACCATCCATTTGTGACACTACTGAAGTACTTCCTCATTCTTTTCATGCTTGCTGGAGATTTTTATGGCATCGTAAATTAGCCTCCCTGCATAAGCGGTACCTAAATTTCCTACTTGGCAGATGGGCTGCAAAGGTCGACAGCAAGCTACACAAATTGGTCAGAAGCTCACTCCGACTCAGGCTGGCTTCGAATTCATGACCTTTTGGTCAGTAGTGATCTTAAGGGAGCTGACTCCCAGCTAGCTGCACCACAGTCCATGCCTAGTATAAAACAACACAAAGTTTAAAAGCATATTAAACCATTTGACCCTCAGCACATATTAAAAGCTTGTTGAAACAGTTTACAACCAGTTTGAGTAAGAACAATCAGGTCTCCAATGCTAGTAAACTAAATCCAGACAAGACAGAGATACTCCTGGTCAGTCGTAAGGCCAAACAGGGTATAGGGTTACAGCCTGTGCTGGATGGGGTCACACTCCCCCTGAAGGCGCAGGTTCGCAGTCTGGGAGTTCTCCTGGATTCATTGCTGAGCCTGGAGCCCCAGGTCTCGGCGGTGGTCAGGGGAGCTTTTGCACAATTAAAACTTGTGCGCCAGCTGCGCCCGTACCTTGGGAAGTCTGACTTGGCCACGGTGGTCCACGCTTTGGTTACATCCCGTTTAGATTACTGCAACGCTCTCTACGTGGGGTTGCCTCTGAAGACTGCCCGGAAGCTGCAGCTAGTCCAATGCTCGGCAGCCAGACTACTAACGGGTGCTGGGTACAGGGAGCACACCACTCCGCTGTTACACCAGCTCCACTGGCTGCCAATTACTTTCCGAGCACAATTCAAAGTGCTGGTGTTAACCTATAAAGCCCTAAACGACTCCGGTCCCCTATGAACCATCAAGATTATTAAGGTCGTCTGGAGAGGCCCTGCTCTCGGTCCCACCGGCCTCGCAAGCGCGCCTGGTGGGGACGAGGGACAGGGCCTTCTCGGTGGTGGCCCCGCGACTCTGGAAGTCTCTCCCACCGGAGATCAGAACCGCCCCTTCTATCCTGACTTTTAGGAAACAGGTGAAGTGTGGTTATGGAGACAGGGATTCGATGAGTGAGACAACACCCTAAGACATGCTTGCTGGATGATGATGTATAATTGTTTTTTAGTATGACGACTGACCACTGTAGTTTTGGATATATTTATTGTTTTAATGTGTTATTGTAATATGAACTATTATTTATTTATTTATTTATTTATTGCATTTGTTAACCGCCGCTCTCAGCCCTAGGGCGACTCGCGGCGGTGTACAACATATAAAAAACAGTATACAATAGGGCATCGCAATATCAACAATTCATTATACACATTAAGCTAATTTACACTAAACTAATCCGCATCGTCACACATAGAATCATAGCCAATCTCATAGACCGTATTCCGTTCCACTTGTCATTACCCATTTGTAAAGCACTCAATTAAATGCCTTTCCAAATAGCCAGGTCTTTAGGCTCTTACGGAAAGCCAAAAGGGAGGGCGCCTGTCTGATTTCAACAGGGAGGGTGTTCCACAGCCGGGGGGCCACCACCGAGAAGGCCCTTTCTCTCGTCCCCGCCAGGCGTGCCTGTGAGGCAGGCGGGATCGAGAGAAGGGCCTCCCCAGACGATCTTAAGGTCCTCGTGGGCTCATAGGCCGAGATGCGGTCCGAAAGGTATTTTGGGCCGGAACCGTTTAGGGCTTTGTAGGATAACCAGCACCTTAAATTGGGCCCGGTAGCAGATCGGCAGCCAGTGGAGCTGGGACAACAAGGGCGTTGTGTGCTCCCTGCGTCCCGCTCCCGTTAGTAACATGGCTGCCGCGCGCTGGACTATTTGAAGCTTCCGAGCAGTCTTCAAGGTCAGCCCCATGTAGCGGTCATTGCAGTAGTCTACCCTGGATGTAACAAGAGCGTGGACCACCGTGGCCAAGTCTGACTTCCCAAGGTACGGGTGCAGCTGGAGCACAAGTTTTAATTGTGCGAAAGTTCCCCTGGCCACCGCCGTAACCTGGGATTCCAGGCTCAGTGATGAGTTCAGGGTCACACCCAAGCTGCGAACCTGCGCCTATGATGTTTTTACCGATTGTATGTGTTTTTATGGTTGGAAACCGGTCTGAGTCCCTCAAAAGAGGTGAGAAGGTCGGTATATAAAACTCTGAAATAAATAATAATAAATAAAGTAAACAGCCCTGTTTTTACTTGCCACTGGACCAACAGCCGTGTTGACACCAGTGGAGCCTCCATGGGGAGCGCATTCCTTTTAATATGTATGTTTTAGCAAATTAATAACAACAACAACAACACTTTATTTATATTCTGTTCTATCTCCCTGATGGGATTCAGAGCAGATTACAACATACACAGATAGGCAAACATATCCTTGATACAGTGGAATAACGATGACACACAAATACACAGAACAAAGGTAAATGCTTCCCCTTTCACCTCCAGCTTTCTGGATGTGGTGCTCAACTCTGGCCATGGGGAGGTGCTCTTGCTCCATTTCCAAGCTAAGGAGTCTGTTGTCCATAGACACCTCCTGTCGTATTTGTGGCATGGCTGAATGGATTTCCTTATTACCTTTCTGCCGAAGCAGTATTATTTATTTATTTATTTATTTGCTTTATTTCTATACCGCATTTTTCAGCCCTTAACAGGCGACTCAATGCGGTTTACATGGTACAATTATCAAACAGTGTCAGTGCAATTAAAACATAACAATGCAACAAACAGGATCAACAGCATCAATCCACACAGTTAACAATCAACAAGACAGATCAACAAAACAGACATAACATAACGCCTCAGTTGAAATCAGATCCGTTCTCATAATCCTTGTGCCATTCCTATGTTCCATTTACCGTCTTCCTTTGATTGGTTGCACTGCTTAACCAAACGCTTGTTCATAAAGCCAGGTCTTAACCATTCTCCGAAACGTCAGCAGCGAAGGTGCCTGTCTGATGTCTGCCGGTAGGGCATTCCATAGCCGAGGGGCCACCACTGAGAAGGCCCTGTCTCTCATCCCTGCCAAGCGCGCCTGTGACGCAGGCGGGATCGAGAGCAGGGCCTCCCCAGACGATCTTAATGTTCTGGTCGGTTCATAGGTGGAGATGCGTTCGGAGAGGTAAGCGGGGCCAGAACCGTTTAGGGCTTTATAGGCTAAAGCCAGCACCTTGAATTGTGCCCGGTAGCGGATTGGCAGCCAGTGGAGCTGGCTCAGCAGAGGAGTGGTATGCTCCCTGAGTGCCGCTCCCGTTAGCAACCTGGCTGCCGAGCGCTGGACCATCTGAAGCTTCCGGGCAGTCTTCAAGGGCAACCCCACGTAGAGCGCGTTGCAGTAATCAATCCGGGATGTAACCAGAGCGTGGACTACCGTGGCCAAGTCAGACTACCTATTGATTTAATCACATTTGCATTTTTTCAAACTGCTAGGTTGGCAGGTAAAGGTTGTCCCCTGACATTAAGTCCAGTCATGTCTGACTCTGGGGTGTGGTGCTCATCTCCATTTCTAAGCCGAAGAGCCAGCGTTGTCCATAGACACCTCCAAGGTCATGTGGCCAGCATGACTGCATGGAGCGCCCTTACCTTCCCGCCGGAGCGGTACCTATTGATCTACTCACATTTGCATGTTTTTGAAATGCTAGGTTGGCAGAAGCTAGGGCTGACAGCGGAAGCTCACGCCGCTCCCTGGAATCGAACCTGCGACCTTTTGGTCAACAAGCTCAGCAGCTCAGTGCTTTAACCCACTGCGCCACTGGGGGGGGGGGAGGTTGGCAGGAGCTAGGGCTAATAGCGGGAGCTCACCCTGACTCACAGCTTCAAGCTGCCAATCTTTAGGTCAACAGATTCAACAGTTCAGTGGTTTAACCCGTTGCGCCACCACAGCCTAGAACTCTCTGACTCATCCATGCTTTCCACCAGGTTCCTCTTTGGATTTTCCACCTATGGATCTATGTTTAGGAAATAGGCTTGCAAATGCTTCACCCTCTCCCTATGTTCCTTCTTGTAGGGCCAGCCAGAAACTGTGCAGGAAGCCTTGAGGTTCACCATGGATGTCATTGGCGGGAAGTAAGTCTGTTTGTCTGCTTGCAGTTGTCTCGGCCTTGTAATATGAAGCAAGGGTGGGAAGCATGTGACCCTCCAGAGGTTGTTGGACTGTATGTCCCAGCAGCCCTAGGTGGCCTAGCCAGCGATAAGGAGTGCTAGGAGCTGCAGTTCAGCAACGTTTCCTCTTTAAAACAAAGAGAGGAAAAATATTGTCCTCTAACTTTAATCCTGGTCTTCATATCTTCTTGTCTTGTCCAAAAAAGTTTTATTAAGGTTTTGTCGAAGGCTTTCATGGCCGGAATCACTCAGTTCTTGTGGGTTTTTTCGGGCTATATGGCCATGTTCTAGAGGCATTTCTCCTGACGTTTCGCCTGCATCTATGGCAAGCTTCCTCAGAGGTGAGGTCCTCAGAGGACCTCACCTCTGAGGAAGCTTGCCATAGATGCAGGCGAAACGTCAGGAGAAATGCCTCTAGAACATGGCCATATAGCCCGAAAAAACCCACAAGAACTGAGTTTATTAAGGTTTTCAGAAAACAACATATAGTTGATGTAGGAAAGTGTATATTTAAGATCCAAAAAAGGGGGGAAAAGAAAGACAAAAAAGAAAAAGAAAAAAACGATGAAAGTTTGGGTTGAGTAATTGGTTTGACTTCCAATCTTCTTCACCAATCTGTTTTGGATGTTTTTAAATTCTGTTTTATGCTCATCCGTTGGATTAGTTTGTCCATATTCATAATATCTAAGATTTTCATTAACCATTGGTCTTGCGATGGAGTCTCTTTCGTTCTCCAAAATCTTGCATAATTTATTCTAGCCACCGTCACTAGGTAATTGAAGAGTTTGTCTTTATACTAGCTGTCCCCTGCCATGCGTTGCTGTGGCCCACATGGGTGTTCTTTGTGGGAGGTTTGGCCCAATTCTATCATTGGTGGGGTTCAGAATGCTCTGTGATTGTAGGTGAACTATAAATCCCAGTAAGTACAACTTGCAAATGTCAAGATTCTCTTTCCCCCAAACTTCACCAGTGTTCACATTTGGGCATATTGAGTATTCGTGTAGAGTTTGGTCCAGATCCATCGTTTGAGTCCACAGTGGATGGAGGTGCAACTACAACTCCCAAACCAAAGGACACTGCCCACCAAACCCTTCTAGTATTTTCTGTTGGTCATGGGAGTTCTGTATGCCAAGTTTGTTTCAGTTCCATCGTTGGTGAGGTTCAGAATGCTCTTTGATGCTCTTTGTAGGTGAACTATAAATCCCAGCAACTACAACTCCCAAATGACAAAATCAATTTTTTTAGTGATGGTCACTCGTTGGCCTGAGAAGTGTCTTGTGTCCAAATTTGGTGTCAATTCGTCCAGTGGTTTTTGAGTTCTGTGAATACCAGAAATGAACATTACATTTTAATTTATATAGATACACACACCGGTGATGGGTATAGGGGATTATGGGATACGCAGTTCTGAAATGTAACTTTTGCCAGCTTCAATTGCTTCTGGTTTCATGGCAGGGCTCCTAAACATATATACACATACACACACACATATATATATGGTGGTAAATTGAAACACACACCTCTCTTCCCTTTTCAATATATTTCTGTAGAGACAATCCAAATCCTGTTGGGAGTTGCTAACACATCAGATCTCTAAAATCACTTTTAAATGTAGGGTAACTAGGTAGTACAACATATGTATGTATCTCAAAGAACAGGCATGGGCTGTCAAGCAGCTGAGGGGGGAAAGGAAAGAGCCTGAGGCTGTTAGGAATGGTGGGAGTTGAAGTCCAAAACACCTGGAAGGAGACCCCAAGTTGGCCCATGCCCAGTGTAGCCTCATGCCTGCAGTGGAGTCACTGTCCCTCTGGCAATGTATTATTTATTTATTTATTTTATTTGCTTTATTTCTATACCGCATTTTTCAGCCTAAATCGGCGACTCAATGCGGTACCCTGGAGTTCTAGAGTCCAGACACCCCCAAGAGCTGTCCAGTCCAATCCCAATCTGCCGCCTGTTGCACTCCAGGTCAGGAGGAAGCCCTCTGACTTTAAAACATAGCACACGAAGAATGAAGAAACAAATCTTTTTTTGAAGCTTAGTAAATAGTCAGAAGAAATAAATGCTTGTAAGAAAATAAGAAGGTACCAGAAAGTAATAAGTCCATAAAAAAGCAGTAACACAAAGCTATGTCCACACAGGAAATAAAAGCAATCCAAGACAGCATTAATCCAGACAGGAATCAAACAGGATGCAAAGACAATCCAAAAGGCTAAAAAAAACCTTCACAGAAACAAGACCCCTTGAACAGGATTTCCATGGCACATGAACTTGGTTTCCAAACAATGCCTGATCTAACAGGTTTTCCCTTGAAGCAAACTTTATATCCCAAAACTCAGAAATTGGTTTTGCTTTCCCCCCACATTTTCCCCTTGTCAGACGAAGCCTTTCAGAGCGACGTAAACACTGAGTTTGCTGTCGATCCTGGCTAATCTCCAGCCACCTATTCTTCAGATCCCTATCTGGCTGCTCATTAAAATTCCCAGGTGTCAGATTGTTTTCCAAACCCAAATCTTGAGAGCTCACAGAGAGAGGGAGTGAACCATCATTGCTAGGCCCAGCAGGGATATTCTCATGAGAAACTGCGCTTTGCACTGGGGCCTCTCTGTCATTGTCTGTATGAAAATCATTGACCAGACCATCTCCATCTTGAACCTCAGCTTCGGCACCATCATTTCCCACATCAGGATCCTGAAACACAAACACAGGCTGATTCCCAACACCGCCCAGGAAGACACCACCCAATCATTCCCAGCTGATGGCCATCCAGCCTCTTTTTAAACACTTCCAGAAATGGAGACCTCCGCTGTACCGCTGTTCCACTTCCAGAAATGGAGACTCCGCTGTAGCCACATGTCTAGTCCTCCATCTCAGCTGTTCTGCCTAGTTTTCCTCCTGACTCTCAAGAGGAGGGGAATCTTTAAACTCATTGTGTAGGGATCCTGCCGCAGCCCTATTTGCAACCTTGAATTTCCTCTGACTTCCCTGTGGCAGTTTCCGTGGGGCCATCCAGTCCTCCAGTGTCAGCCTCACCTCTTTCTGTTCCTTTTGCTGCCCTTCAGGTACAACTCTGCCAAAAAGGACAACGACTTCATCTACCACGAAGCCGTCCCTGCCCTGGACACCTTGCAGTCCGTGAAAGGTAAAGCAGAGGCAACGCAGTCGCTCCACGGGATGCTCAAGTGGGGTCATGTTTGCTACAGCTCGCAAAGGAGTTCCTCTCTTGTCTGTTTTTATATCGGCGTATCTTAGGCTGTGAACTACAGACACTGTGCATATTTTGAAAAACATAGACTCATCCATTTATAGTGTTGGAAGAGACCTCCAAGTGCCATCCAGTCCAACCCTTTTCAGCCAGGCACACTATCCAAGCCCTCCCAATAGATAGTTTAAGCAAACAACAGAAATGTTTGTTATGATGCCAGTCATTTACCTCTTGGTATTGTCAAAAGACCACTTAGCCACCTTAAACCTGAGTTGGAGGCACCTTTTCCCTCGAGAGCTGCCTGGGGACAAAAGTACTGGGAAAACCAGGAGTCTCCACAGGCTTTTAGAAGCGTGACCCTTTTGGAGATGTCCACAGACACCTTATTTTCCGGCATATAAGGCGACTGGGCATATAAGACGACCCCCAACTTTTCCAGTTAAAATATAGAGTTTGGGATATACTCACCATAGAAGACTACCCCTTTTCCAACACACACCAAATAAAAATTTACAAAGCATCACATTTGATGTCAATACAGTAATTTTCCTATTGCTGTACCTCCTTCTCTGCCTCTCGGATCTCACACATGCACACCTACACCGCTTCACTGCAGATCTGAGAGGCAGAGGAGGAGGTACAGTAATAGGATACAAGAGTGGGCCAGACAGGTAAAAGAGGTGTGTTTTTCTGGGCCCATTCAGCTTATCATAATCCGTTTCCATAGCCGTATAAGACGACCCCTGACTTTTGAGATGATTTTCTTGGGTTAAAAAGTAGTCTTATACGCCAGAAAATACGGTATATAAAAGCATAACAGTAAATAAAGAACAAAACTGAAAAACAGGAATTCCAGACAACAAGCAATCAGGGCCAGCTAATCTTCTCACCCCGTAGGGGACTCAAGGCGGCTTACAAATTCCAGCAAAAGTTTAAGTTCCTTCTGATGTTTCCAGCGTGCCAGTTGAAGCCTCCCTGGGAGTCCCTCCTGAGCCTTGCTGTCTCTCCCACAGGTGCCCCCCTGGTGAAGGCCCTTCCGGTCAACCCCACGGACCCCGCCGTGACCGGCCCCGATATTTTTGCCAAACTGGTCCCCATGGCTGCCCACGAAGCATCCTCCCTCTACAGGTGAGCAGCCACTCCCTCTGCCTCCTCTTGGCTGCTTTGCATTCTGGGAGCCCTGTGGGGCTTTTCCATGTGTTGCAGAAGAGTGTGATAGTGTTTGAGAACTAATTGAATCAATGGTGATTGAAGGATGGGAGAGTAGGAAGGCCTTCACCTGAGATTCCCCAAGGGGAAGTGGCTTTTCTGTAAATCTCCCCCACTTTTCTTTCAAAAAAGGAAATGTGCGGGACTCAAACCAAACCTGAAATATGGGAAAGTGTACAAAGAGCCCTGAAATGTCCAGTTTCTCCTAAAGCAGAGAAATGGCCGACACTGTCCTCTCCCTAAACTGTTTGCCATTTGCTTGTGTGTGTGTGTGTGGGGGGGGGGGGGGGGGGGGGGGGGGGGGGGGAGTTGGATCACCCAAAGAAAGATTTTCTTGGGCCCCATCTACACTGCCAGAAAAAAAAATCCAGATTATTTATTTATTTATTATATTATTTATTTAAAACATTGATATTCTGCCCTTCTCACCCCGAAGGGGACTCAGGGCAGAGCACAGCATATATACTGTGCCAGGACACAGTTTTTTATATACATGCATAAATATTAAAAACATTTAGCAAAATATTAAAATACACCATTTAAAACCATTCCTAGTCATCCACTGTTTCGAACTGGATTATATTAGTCTGAAGTAAAGGTAAATGTTTCCCCTGACATTAAGTTTAGTTGTGTCTGACTCTGGGGTGGGTGTGCTCATCTCCATTTCTAAGCCAAAGAGCTGGTGTTGTCCATAGACACCTCTAAGGCCATGATGTCAAAGGAGAAAATAATAAATAAAATAAAGATAGTATACCAAAAACTCCTAGAATGGAATACGGAAACCGAACGGATAAAGGAAAATATGATTAAATGGGCAAAGGATATGGCTACTCTATCTTTCTAGAGCAGTGATTCTCAACCTGGGGGTCGGGACCCCTTGGGGGGTCACAAGGGGCATGTCAGAGGGGTTGCCAAAGGCAGTATTTTCTGAAACAATTTTCTGTTGGTCTTGGGCGTTCTGTGTGGGAGGCTTGGCCCAATTCTATCGTTGGTGGGGTTCAGGATGCTCTTTGATGGTAGGTGAACTATAAATTCCAGCAACCACCCACACACACACACACACACACATATATAGAGAGAGAGAAGACAGGAAAGCTTAGAGAAGAGAATGATGCAGGGGAAAATGGAACGAAAAAGGGAGAGGGGCCGACCAAAGGCAAGATGGATGGATGTTGTCCTTGAAGTAACAGGAGTGACCTTGAAGGAGCTGGGGGTGGTGACGGCTGACAGGGAGCTCTAGCATGGGATGGTCCATGATGTCACAAAGGGTCGGAAACGACTGAACAAATGAACAACAATAACACACACACACACGCATACTTTATTTATACCCTGCCACCATCTCCCCGAAGGGACACTCGGGGCAGATAACCTGAGGCCAAGCCCAAATAATTACAATAAAGCAAGATAAAATACATACAGAACAGACAACAACAGAAGCTGGGGCTAATAACAGGAGCTTGCCATGCTCCCCAGATATAAACTGCCAACCATTCGGTCAGCATGTTCAGCAGCTCAGTGGTTTAACCTGCTGCGCCAGCAGGGGCACTGCCATATAATCCAGTTCAGATCAGATAATCTGGATTTTATCTGGCAGTCTAGATGGGGCCTTGGATTCCTCAGGGAAGTGGGTGTGGGGTCTTCTCAGGCCTATTGCAGCAGGGAAGGTTGAGGAGTGCTTGCCTCTGAAGCATGCACAGAGAGCAAAAGAAAGCCTTCCCTGCTGTTCTTGCTTTTGATGCTTCTGTGCTTCCTCTTTTGTTCCAGTGAGGAGAAGGCCAAGCTGCTGAGGGAAGTCATGGCCAAGATCGAGGCGAAGAACGAAGTCCTTGAGTACGTATGCTCCAAGAAAGGATGGACATATAGTTCAGAGAATATAAAACAGAAATGGGCAAACTTTGGCCCTCCAGGTGTTTTGGACTTCAACTCCCACAATTCCTAACAGTCCAAAACACCTGCAGGGCCAAAGTTTGCCTGTGCCCAACATAGAAACACAGAAGATAGAAAAGTTCATAGTCCTGTTTAGCACTTCCTGCCTTCTTCATAATCAAAACATCTTCTCTGGGAGGGTTTTGTCAGTGCTTTTGTCAGCCCTGTCATGGCTTCCCTCTCTTTCCAGGCAGTTCATGGACTCCCTGCAGCTGGATCCAGAGACCGTCGACAACCTGGACATGTACGACCACATTCCGCCCGTCTTGATGGAGAAATGCGCGGCCCTGAGCGTGCGCCCAGAGACCGTGAAGAACCTGGTCCAGTCCATGCAAGGTAAGCAGGTCCCGAGTGAACGCGGGGACATCAGAGAGTGCCATGAACTGGTCTCCCAAACAGGATGATTTCTCAAGGTATAGGGTGGCAACCTGTTCTAAACGGGGTTGCATTCCCCCTGAAATCACAGGTCTGCAGCTTGGGTGTCCTAGATTCAGCGCTGACGCTTAAAGCTCAGGCGTCAGTGGTGGCCGGGAGGGCCTTCGCACAATTGAAGCTCATGCGCCAGCTGCGACTGTACCTCGTGAAGTTGGATTTGGCCACGATGGTCCAGGCCTTAGTTACCTCTAGATTGGACTATTGCAGTGCTCTCTACGTGGGGCTGCCCTTGAAGATGGCCCGGAAATTCCAATTGGCCCAACGAGGAGCAGCCAGATTATTAACTGGTGCGAATAGCAGAGAGCGGTCAACCCTCCTGTTTAAGGTGCTCCACTCGCTGCTGTTTGTTTTCCGGGCCCAATTCAAGGTGCAGGTTTTGACCTACAAAGCCCTGAACGGTTTGGGACCCGCCTACCTGCGCGACCGCATTTCCGTCTACGCACCCACATGACCACTTCATAGAATCATAGAATCCTAGAGTTGGAAGAGACCTCATGGGCCATTCAGTCCAACCCCATTCTGCCAAGAAGTAGGACTATTGCATTCAAATCACCCCTGACAGATGGCCATCCAGCCTCTGTTTAAAAGCCTCCTAAGAAGGAGCCTCCACCACACTTCGGGGCAGAGAGTTCCACTGCTGAACGGCTCTCACTTCGATCTTCCGGAGAGGCTCTTCTCTCACTCCCGCCTGCATCGCAAGTGTGACTTGTGTGGACAAGAGAGAGGGCCTTCTCTGTGGTGGCCTCCCGGCTCTGGAATTCACTCCCCAGACATATTAGGCAAGTCCCCATGCTGGCAGTCTTCAGGAGGAACCCGAAAAACTGGTTATTCCAATGTGCCTTCAATGATTGAATGTAAAATACTCCCTGACCAAACTTTGCATAAAATGACCTCAGAAGGACTTTATTTTATGGTTCGTGCAATTAAATCCTTCCTCATCTCCGGATCCCCCTCCCCGATAATTTACATTGTCCTATCTCCCAGTGTTTTAAAATTTTATGTTTGAATTTGGCTCTGCCCAGTGTAATCTTTTGTGTTTTAATGTTTGATTTTATATTGCTGTGTCGCTTATTATACTGGTTTTGCATTGTATGTATTTTATTTTCCGGTTTAGTTATGCTTTTGTTATATTGTGTTTACTGGTGTGGCCTCATGTAAGCTGCCCCACGTCCCCCTGGGGGAGATGGAGGCGGGGTATAAATAAAGTATTATTATTATTATTATTATTATTATTATTATTATTATTATTATTGCCTCCAAATGCAATCCCCGTACTTTAGAACAGATGCAAAATAATAGGGCTTTTACTAAACTACCACCAGAAGCTTCCTGTAGATCTTTAAATATTTCTGGGGGCTGAGAAATCACCCCCAAATCAGTTGGAAATGATCCCAGAAGTATCGCCATGTCACTTCCTGTCATCTGGTACATGTCTCTGCAGACGGTTGACAAGGGGGAAGACATTTCTCCTGGACACAATCATTTTCTGTGTTCTAATAATAATAATAACAACAACAACAACTTTATTTATACCCTGCCACCATCTCCCTAAGGGGACTCGGGGCGGCTTACATGAGGCCAAGGCCAACAATACAGCCATGCAGATTTCTATATAAATAAAAATGTAATGTTCGTTTGTGGGATTAACAGAACTCAAAAACCACTGGGGGAATTGACACCAAATTTGGACACAAGACACCTAACAACCCAATGTATGTCCTTCACTCAAAAAATTTGATTTTGTCATTTGGGAGTTGTAGTTGCTGGGATTTATAGTTCACCTACAATCAAAGAGCATTCTGAACTCCACCAATGATGGAATTGAAACCAAACTTGGTGCACAGAACTCCCATGACCAACAGAAAATACTGGAAGGGTTTGGTGGGCATTGACCTTGAGTTTGGGAGTTGTAGTTCACCTACATCCAGAGAGCACTGTGGACTCAAACAATGATGGATCTGGACCAAACTTGGCACTAATATTCCATATGCCCAAATATGAACACAGATGGAGTTTGGGGGAAATAGACCTTGACATTTGGGAGTTGTAGTTACTGGGATTTATAGTTCACCTACAATCAAAGAGCATTCTGAACTCCACAAACGACAGAATTGGTGCAAGTTTCCCACACAGAACCCCCATGACCAACAAAATACTTAAGTGAAACTTTGAAATACATATGTGCTACTTCAAGTAAACCTGGCAGGATTAAGTGCTTGACACCAGCCTGATCCCACTTGCTTTCCTTCCTCCTTGACGCCCCCCTCTCTCCCGCCAGTCCTCTCGGGGGTCTTTACGGATGTGGAGGCCTCTCTGCGGGAGATCAAGGACCTTCTGGACGAAGACGAGGCCCAAGAGCAGAAGCAGCGGGAGGCGCTGGGCAAAGCCGCTCCACAGCCCCAGGACTCCCCTCCGGCCACTGCACTCCTCCTCCTCCTCCTCCTCCTCCTCCTCCCCGGGGCTGGCCGAAGTGTCCAAGGAGTGGGCCAAGTACATGGAGGTGCACGAGAAGGCCAGCTTCACCAACACCGAGCTGCACAAGGCTATGAACCTCCACATCAGCAACCTGCGCCTGCTCAGCGGGCCCTTGGAGCAAGTGAGGGCGGCCCTACCCAGCCCTAGCTTGACCGAAGGTGAGAGTCATAATATAGTCCAGGCATGGGCCAACTTGGGCCTCCTCCAGGTGTTTTGGACTTCAACTCCCACAATTCCTAAGCCTAGGCTGTTAGGAATTGTGGGAGTTGAAGTGCAATACACCTGGAGGGAGGGCCCAAGTTGGCCCATGCCTGCTTATAGTCTGTATATTTGGATGGGGATTGTCCCTCTTTCCCCTTTTTGCCCTGCTCTCGGATGGAGCCTCACCAGCCCCGTCTCTCCCTGCAGAGGACCAGCAGGTGATGCAGAACCTGAAGCGGATCCTGTCCAAAGTGCAGGAGATGAAGGATCAGCGGGTCTCCTTAGAGCAGCAGCTGCGGGAGATGATCCAGAAGGACGACATCACCACCTCCCTGGTCACCACCGACCGGTCCGAGATGAAGGTGAGGCACTGCGGGGAATGGGCAAACTTTGGACCTCCAGGTGTTTTGGACTCCCAACTCCCACCATTCCTAGCAGCCTACCTGCTGTTAGGAACCATGGCAGCTCAAGTCCAAAACAATTGGAGGGCCAAAGTTGGCCCACACCTGATTTATATTGTGAACTGCCTTGGGTCTCATAAAAGAAGGAGGGCAGGATAGAAAATAAACAAGACACACACACATATATATAACTACTAGCTGTACCTGCCACACGTTGCTGTGGCCAACCTTCTCTCCCTCTTTCTCTCCTTTCTTTCTCTCCTTCCTTCCTTCTCTTTTTAAAATTTCCTTCTTCCTTCTTCTTTCTTCCTTTTCTACCTTTTTCCTTCTTTCCCCTCCCTTTTTCTTTCTCTCCTTCCTTCCTCTCCCCTTTCCTCCCTTCCCTTTTTTTCTTTCCTTCTCTCCTTCCTTCCTTCCTTCCTTCCTTCCTTCTCCTCCCTTTTTCTTTCTCTCTTTCCTTCCCACTCCCACCTTCCTTCCTTCCCTTTTTTCTTTCCTTATCTCCTTCCTTCCTTCCCTCCCTCTTTCTCCCCCTTCCTTCCTTCCTTCCTTCCTTCCTTCCCTCCCTCCTTCCCTCCCTCCCTCCCTCCCTCCCTCCCTCCCTCCCTCTCTCCTCCTTCCTTCCTTCCTTCCTTCCTTCCTTCCTCTTCCTTCCTTCCCTTCCTTCCTTCCTCCCTCCTTCTCTTCCTTCCTTCCCCTCTTTTCTTTCTCTCCTTCCTTCCCTTTTTTTCTTTCCTTCTCTCCTTCTTTCCTCCCTCCCCCTTCCTTCCTTCCCTCCCTTCTTTCTCTCCTCCTTCCTTCTTCCTTCCTTCCCTTTTTTTCTTTCCTTCTCTCCTCCCTCCCTCCCTTCCTTCCTTCTCTACCTCTTTCCTTCCTTCTCCTCCCTTTTTCTTTCTCTCTTTCCTTCCCACTCCCACCTTCCTTCCTTCCCTTTTTTCTTTCCTTATCTCCTTCCTTCCTTCCCTCCCTCTTTCTCCCTTCCCTCCCCTTCTCTCCTTCTCTTCCTTCCTTCCTTCCTTCCTCCTCCCTCCCTCCCTCCCTCCCTCTCCTTCCTTCCTTTCCTCCTTCTTCCCTCCTCCCTCCCTTTTTCTTTCCTTCCTCTTCCTCTCCTTCCTTCCTTCCTTCCTTCCTTCCTTCCTTCCTTCCTTCCCTACCTCTTTCCTTCCTTCCCCTCCCTTTTTCTTTCTCTCCTTTCTCTGCCTATTCTTGGACTGCAACTCCCAGCAGTCCTCCTCATCTATCTACCTACCTATTGATCTCTATCTAATCTATCTCTCTTATCTATCTGGAGGATTGCTGGGAGTTGCAGTCCGGGAATAGGAAATAGGAAATATAATAATAACAACAACAAGAACAACAACAACAACAACAACAATACTTTATTTATATTCCGCCCTTCTCACCCCGAAGGGGACTCAGGGCAGATCACAGTACATATTCAGCAAACATTCAGTGCCGCTTTGTATAGACCAGGGGTCTTCAAACTAAGGCCCGGGGACCGGATACGGCCCTCCAAGGTCATTTACCCGGCCCTCGCTCAAGGTCAACCTAAGTCTGAAATGACTTGAAAGCACACAACAACAACAATCCTATCTCATCTGCCAAAAGCAGACCCACACTTCCCATTGAAATACTAATAAGTTTATATTTGTTAAAATTGTTCTTCATTTTTAATTACTGTATTGTTTTTAAGTGTTTTTGCACTACAAATAAGATATGTGCAGTGTGCATAGAAATTCATTCATGCTTTTTCCCAATTATAATCCAGCCCTCCAACAGTTTGAGGGACTGTGACTTGGCCCTCTGTTTAAAAAGTTTGAGGACCCCTGGTCTAGACAATAGACAGACAGAACAAGAAGTAGTTTGTTTCAGCTGTTTTTGGTGCCATGGAAGGTTGGGCTTGGGTCCAGGGGGTGTTGTTGCTCTATCCTCTATGGCAAAGAGCCGTCAGGACTTCCTCCTTCCTTTTGGTCGCCCAGCATTTTCTGGTCTTCTTTCTTTATGGCATCGTAAAGCACCTCCCCCGCTTTTTAGCGGTACCTAATTTCTCTAATTACAGCTAAAACTGTTTTCGAATTGCTTAGGTAAACAATGAGCTAGGCTGACAGTTGGCAGCTCATGCCAACCCGGGGTTTCGAACTTGCAACCTTTTGGTTGATAAATCTTATAGCTGCTGCTGATTTACCAGCTGTGCTAAACCTCTAGGTCCCAGATATGTACGGATTAGGAAATCCAAGGAGAACCAAGCTTGCAGCTTGGAAGTAGTACATTTGGAGCATTCTCCTTCCCTAAAGGGCTTGGTCTAGAGCAGTGATGGGCAACCTTTTGAGCTTGGTGTGTCAAAATTCACCAAAAAAGCGAGCATAATTCAGGTGGGGTGCCACTTTGAGAAAAAACCCATAATTTTGCTATATTTATAGTTTAAATAACAAAAATGCATAATTGTAAAATATAACCGTATTTAATAACCCAAAAACTAATTATTTAACTTACCTGCTTAGTGACTTCTTTGTTCATCCTTCAGTCGGTTTCTTTTGTTGGTCTTGATTTTGTTTAACTTGTGTGGGTTGCCGTAAATTAAGATAAGTGAAGGGGAGGGGAAATTCTTTAACTAAGCTGCTTATTAGTGACTTTTTTGTTGCTGAATTTCATTGACTAAATCTTCAATTGAAGGTTGGTATTTTGTACACTTCATGCCCAAGCAAGTGCTACTAACATCATCTGTCAATCTGTTTCTTTTGATGGTTTTGATATTATTTAACACTGAGAATAAGGTCTCACAAAAGTATATGGCCGCGTGTCATCAAAAACGGTTACGCGTGTCAGTGCTGACACGCGTGTCATAGGTTCGCCATCATGGGTCTAGGGCAGTGTTTCTCAACCTTCCTAACGCCGTGACCTCTTAATACAGCTCCTCATGTTGTGGTGACCCCCAACCATAACATTATTTTCATTGCTACTTCACAACTTTTTTGCTATTGTTATGAATCATCATGTAAATATCTGCAGGATGGGTTGTTGTAGGTTTTTTCGGGCTATGTGGCGATGTTCTAGAGGCATTATCTCCTGACGTTTCGCCTACATCTATGGCAAGCATCCTCAGAGGTTGTGAGGTCAGACCAGCAAGTAAGTGCTGTTTTAATTAAACTGTTTGATAAAACTGGGAGTTTGATTCATCTCTACCTAAATAAGGCAGAGCTCTGGCTACGTGACACAATCATTCTGCACCTCACCAATGATAGAATTGGGCCAAACTTCCCACATAGAACCCCATGACCAACAGAAAATACTGTGTTTTCTGGTGGTCTTTGGCGACCCCTCTGACACCCCCTCACGACCCCTCCAGGGGTCCCGACCCCCAGGTTGAGAAACACTGGTCTAGGGGATGCTGTGAGCTGTTGTTTTCATGCATGTGTTGCATCGTCATTTAGCTTTTTTGGGTTTTTAAGTCGTTTCTGCTGTTTTTTGGGAGGGGTTTATGAGTGATGGTCACTTGATGGTCTGTTAGGGGTGTAGTGTCCAAATTTAGTATCAATTCATCCAGTGGTTTTTGAGTTATATTAATCCCACAAACAAACATTACATTTTTATTTATATAGATAAACAAAACAAGCCCCAGGGACCTGATGGCTGTGGGATGGTGGGAGTTGTAGTCCAGCACACCTGGAAGCCACCACTTTGGCCAAACCTGGGGCACCAATCCATTAGGAAGCCACTTCCTACCTCTCTGATCTACATATCCCTGATTCCCTTTTTGCCCGTTTCTTTTTCCTGCCCCTTCCTTGCCCCCTGACCTCTCACCCTCTTGCCTTGACTCCCTCTTGCGCCAGAAACTCTTTGAGGAGCAGCTGAAGAAGTACGACCAGATCAAGGTCTACCTGGAGCAGAACCTGGCGGCCCAGGAGAACATCCTCAAGGCCCTGACCGAAGCCAACGTCAAGTATGCCACCGTGCGCAAGGCCTTGTCAGAAGTGGAGCACAAGTGAGTGCGGGGAGGCTGTGGCACCGGGAACAGAGGCTGGAGGGGAGGTTTCTTCACATTCCTCCTGCCTTTCCATTCCAAATCCAGCTCGTTTGGGATGAAAGGACCAATATTGGCTGGAAAATATTGGGGTGGAAGTCAGAGTCACATAAGGCCCACAAATGGCACATTTCTCTGATTATTTATTTATTGTGTCATCCGCAACCAGAACATTGTATTACATTTCTAACAGAACAAAACAAACAAACAGATTAAAAAAAACCCAAATTTTGCAAACTTGGTAGTTGATTAAATGTCCTTTGACCAGTATCTGGTCCCTTGGAGTGCCTCTGGTGTGCCGCAAGTGCATGTGGCTGGGCTCAGGTTGCATTGCAACAGGTGGTCAGTGGTGTGATCTTCTCCGCACTCGCATGTCGTGGATTCAACTTTGTAGCCCCATTTCCTGAGGTTGCCTCTGCATCTCATGGTGCCAGAGCGCAGTCCGTTCAGCGCCTTCCAAGTCGCCCCGTCTTCTGTGTGCCCAGGGGGGAGTCTCATTTGGTATCAGCTATTGATTGAGGTGCTGGGTTTGAGCCTGCCACTTTTGGACTCTCGCTTGCTGAGGTGTTCCAGCGAGTATCTCTGTAGATCTAAGAAAACTATTTCTAGATTTAAGTTGTTGACGTGCTGGCTGATACCCAGCACGTGGATGTGGCTGGTCCTTTCACTATTGGCTGCTACTTCCCGGCGGATGTCAGGTGGTGCAATACCGGCTAAGCAGTGTAATTTTTCCAGTGGTGTAGGGTGCAGACACCCCGTGATAATGCGGCATGTCTCATTAAGAGCCATATCTACTGTTGTGGTGTGGTGAGATGTGTTCCACACTGGGCATGCGTACTCAGCAGCAGAGTAGCACAGCGCAAGGGCAGATGTCTTCACTGTATCTGGTTGTAATCCCCAGGTTGTGCCAGTCAGCTTTCGTATGATATTGTTTCTAGCACCCACTTTTTGCTTGATGTTCAGGCAGTGCTTCTTGTAGGTCAGAGAACGGTCCAGAGTGACTCCCAGGTATTGGGGTGCGCTGCAATGCTCCAGTGGAATTCCTTCCCAGGTCATCCTCAGAGCTCGGGATGCTTGTCTGTTCTTAAGGTGAAAGGCACATTTCCCTGTTGTAACTAAACCATTCTTAGATGCTTTGGTTCTCCATATCCTTGGGACTAATAGCATAGTGGTGTTCCAGTTGTCTTTGTGTCCTGATCCTCAGACCTACTGCTTTAACAGGGTCCCTTGTCCCCTGGAATTCCTCCCATAAGAATGTAGTGTTGCGCTGGATCTTTACACAATAGCTCTAAAAGGAAGATCCCCTTCTGACAGGTAAGAAGATACAATCCAAGCAGCCCCAACAGATGGCCATTCAGCGTCTGCTTAAAAACCTCCAGAGAAGGAGAGTCCATCAGCCTCCCAAGCAACAGCAGCACATCCCACTGTCAAACAGCTCTGACCGTCAGGAGGTTCTGTTGGGCGAGTGGGCTTATTAACAAAAGACCCTCCTCATAAATGTACAGCAGAGTAACTTATTAGCAGCACTGTGACCCAGCACCAGGAGCCCATAGTGACCGAAAGAACAAAAACACACAGACCAATGTTATCTCTTCCAAAAGAGGCTTTTCTTGGTAGTAAAATAATATGATTTTACAAAAACAAGATTTCCATAAAACGAACAAAGTTCTTTGTACTTCCTTCTTTGCTTCCACGCTGGGCTTCTTTCTTTTGCAGATAAACAGCTTCGCTCTCACAGAGCCTCTTCTCACACCAAACTTACACAGGAGCTTCATAAAGTAGCTTTACACACAACAGCCTTCACACACTGAAGCTTCACACACAATGGTATTCAACCTGGGTTTCTCTCACAAATCTAACCACACACCAGGCCTACTAACACTGAGGCCTCCCTCACACTGAGGCCTTCTCCCACTGAGGGCCCTCAGACTGATGCCTCTCATATACTAAGGCGAACTAACACTGAGGCCTCCCTCACACTGAGGCCTTTCTCTAACTGAATCTTTCTCCAACTGAGGGCTCTCTCAGACTGAGGCCTCTCATGTACTAAGACGAACTAAGACTGAGGCCTCCCTCACACTGAGGCCTTTCTCCAACTGAGGCTTTCTCCCACTGAGGGCTCTCTCAGACTGATGCCTCTCATATACTAAGGTGAACTAACACTGAGGCCTTCTCATACTGAGGCCTTTCTCCAACTGAGGCTTTCTCCCACTGAGGCTCTCTCAGACTGATGCCTCTTATATACTAAGGTGAACTAACACTGAGGCCTCCCTCACACTGAGGCTTTCTCCCACTGAGGGCTCTCTCAGACTGATGCCTCTTATATACTAAGGTGAACAAACACTGAGGCCTTGCTCCAACCGAGGCTTTCTCCCACTGAGGGCTCTCTCACACTGACGCCTCTCATATACTAAGGCGAACTAACACTGAGGCCTTCCTCACATTGAGGCCTTTCTCCAATTGAGGCTTTCTTCCACTGAGGGCTCTCTCAGACTGATGCATCTCATATACTAAGGCGAACTAACACTGAGGCCTCCCTCACACTGAGGCCTTTCTCCAACTTTCTCCCACTGAGGGCTTTCTCAGACTGATGCCTCTCATATACTAAGGCGAACTAACACTGAGGCCTTCCTCAAACTGAAGCCTTTCTCCAACTGAGGCTTTCTCCCACTGAGGGCTCTCTCAGACTGATGCCTCTCATATACTAAGGCGAACTAATAGAGGCCTCCCTCACACAGGCCTTTCTCGAACTGAGGCTTTCTCCCACTTAGTATGAGATGCCTCTCATACTAAGGCGAACTAACACTGAGGCCTTCTCATACTGAGGCCTGCTAACACACAGGCTCTTCTCCCACAGAGACCTCTCACAAACTAAGGGCTACAAAGCTACCGGTATATACCTGCTTAGATTGAACTTATCCATTTAACCCTTTCAGTGCTTGACTCACAATTTTGTAATTAAAAATATCTAGTTAATATTTATTATTTCTGACGGGTTTTCCTTAATATTGATGTGAAATCTCTTTGCCTGTAGTTTGAATTATTCCCCGCTCCATTGTGTCTCAATCTCTGGGGCGGCAGAAAACACATTATTATCGTCTCCCTCCGACCCTCAGGTGGAACACAACCCTGCAGTCGCTGGTGGCCTCTTACGAAGCGTATGAAGACCTGATGAAGAAGTCCCAGGAGGGGAAGGACTTCTATGCCGACCTGGAGAACAAAGTGGCCAAGCTCCTGGAGAAGGGCCGGGCGGCCTGCAAAGCGGCCGAAGCAGCCAGGCAGCAGGCTTTGGCAAAGTAAGTGCCCCCCACCCTGCCCCCCATGGCCGGGGAGTGAAGGCAGTCAGGAGGGGAATGTGTACTGCTCCTCGGTCCCTATTTCTACTCTCTCTCTCTGTTCTCTCGGCGTTTCCAGGGAGGCAAAGATGAGGCCCCCGCCCAGGCCTACGACCCCGAAACCACCGCTTCAGAAGAAGCCTATGGATCCGGAGGGGGTTGAGATGATGCCGGCCCTGGCCTCCCTCTCTTTGGCCGACCTGCCGGAGGAGCTGAGGAGCCTCCCGCCTGAGGTGCTGGCCTCCCACCTGGCGCAGCTGCCCCCCGATGCCCTGGCGGCCCTCGGCATGGACCCGGCCTTTGCCTGCGCAGGCATGGGGGGTCCAGGCCTTGAGGCCTTTGGGGCCACTCCTTTGCCGCCCCCCAGAGCAAGCCAGCCCCAGGCTCCCTTCAGCCCGGGACACTTCATGGCGGGGGGCCCCATGCCTGGGCAGTACCAGCCCCCCAGAGCCCCCGCTGCTGCCTCTGGACAGAGGCCTTTCCCTGGGGTCTCGGTGCCGGCCCCCTTCCCCACCCACCAGATGCCGCCTCCCATGCCTCGGGCGGGCCTCCCTCCGATGAGCTCTGCTCCTGCAGCGGTCCCCAGCCCTCAGGTGTATCCAACGAGGACCATTGTACAGGGGCCCCCCTTGGCCCCCGGGCAGCCACCCTACCCGGGGCCTCCGCTGCCCCCCCAGCACAC
This sequence comes from Anolis sagrei ordinatus, assembly GCF_025583915.1. Taxonomy (NCBI): domain Eukaryota; kingdom Metazoa; phylum Chordata; class Lepidosauria; order Squamata; family Anolidae; genus Anolis; species Anolis sagrei. The sequence goes on along the minus strand of NW_026847660.1, from coordinate 132,299,260 downwards.
ATCCCCCCAGCACATCCCCATGTCAGTCTCTGCCTCGGGCGGGGGTTACGTCATGGGCCGTCCAACCCACGGGAATGTAGTGGTGGCCCCAGCGCAGCCCATGCCTCTGGCGGTGAGGCCCACCACTGTAGTTCCGCACCAGAACTTTGGGGTCCACAACTTCCCCTCTCAGGCGCAGGTCATCCGCCCGGCCACCACCACCGTAGACAGCATCCAGGGCCCCATCTCCAGCTGCTCCGCCCCCAGGGGGGTCACCGGCCCGGTCTCTCATTGGGCAGCGCCCCCTCCTCCTCCGCAGGGAGGGTTTGTGGGACCCCAAGGGCCCGCCGCCCAGTATCCTTACGGACAAGTGAGTGGGCCTCCCTACATGTCACCGGCCGTGGCTCCTTACTCTGCCGCTCAGCCCCATCCACAGCCCGGCTTCCCTCCTCATGGGCATCACCAGAGCCCTCTTGACCGGCAGGCCCAGCCTCAGGCAATTACGGGCCAGCCGTACCAAGCTCAGTTCCTGCCCCGAGGGCAGCCCCCCCAACAGGGCCCCTTCCAGGGCCCCTTCCCTCCCCAGGCTTCTGTCCCACCCACCATCCTGAGCCAAGGTCCCGTTCACCCTACGGTCCAAGGACAGATCCCAGGGCAGATGGCTCCCCAGCATTACCAGTTGCCAGACAAGATGCCCCCTCCGCTGGCACTTCCTCCCCACTCCGGGGCCATGGCCTTCCCAGCCCAGGTCCCCAGGGGCTCCAGCATCACAGTGGGCCTGGTGGGGCCTGGACAGCCGCTGCCCTTGCGTCCTTCGCACGCCGCTGTCGCCATGCAGCCCATGCCCCCAGCAGCCCAAGGGGCCTACGGTCCGGTTGCCGCCCAGATGCCCCCAGGACCACAGCAGCCACCGCCCCCTCCACCGCCCAGCCCAGGACTGGCCCAGATGACTGGAGGGGTGGTGGTTCCGGGAGCCGCCCTGCCCTCGCCAGCCCCCTCCCCACAGCCGCAGCCCCCCATGGCCCTGCAGGCCCCACCCTCCTCGCTGCAGGGCCCCTCCGAGACCCCCTTCCACCGGCAGGGCTCCTCCTCCTCCACCACGGACGACCTGCTGTCCTCTAGCCCGGAGAGCCAGCATGGTGGGCCCAAGGCAGCGGTGGGGCAGCCCTTGCTGCAGCCCACCAAAGCGGACGCCAAGGATGGCCTGCGACCCAAGGCGGTGCAGCTGATCGAGAACGACCCCTATGAGAAGCCCGAGCGTCTGCGGAGGCTGCTCTCGGAGCTGGAGCGCTTCCAGGAGGCAGTGGCGGCGCTGGGGAGACCCGGTCCCGGGGGCACGGAGCTGGACGGCCTGTGGAAGGAGCTGCAGGAGGCCCAGGAGAAGGAGGCCCGGCAGCGCTCCATCGCCATCGCCCGCTGCTACGCCATGAAGAACCGGCACCAGGACATCATGCCCTACGACAAGAACCGCGTGGTGCTGCAGTCCGGGAAGGACGACTATATCAACGCCAGCCGGATCGAGGACCTCTCCTCCTACTGCCCCACCATCATCGCCACCCAGGCCCCACTGGTGGGCACCGCCTCTGACTTTTGGCTCATGATCTACGAGCAGAAGGTCTCCGTGGTGGTCATGCTGGTTTCCGAGCAGGAGATGGAGAAGGTGAGCCAGGGAGGCGGAGGTGGAGAAGGTGACTCAAAGGGTGCTTCTTCTGTCCAATGGCTTGGATGACATAGAAGGCAGTGGAAGATCAAATTTCTAGTTGAGATCAAGTTGGGAAGATGGGCTCATAATAGCCAGGGATCGGGGTCCAAAATGACCTCAACAGATTAAATGTCAGTGGCATCGACAGCACAGCAAAGCAGGAACAGATCAGTCACGGCCACTTCAGGCTATAAACTATTTTATTTTACAGCTATATACATTTGAAGCTACTTAACACTCAGCACATCGTAAACTTGTTTCTTTACCGTCCAATCGTAACATTGCGAACACACTAACGGTTATCAGTACTAGTCCACACCTCTTGCATTCCAGAGTGACGTATGACGTACGAAGCTGCGTCCATTTGTTCTATACACTTGATTTATGACCTCTCTAGGAATGCCGTTCCCTCCATGGTTCAGTTAACTCTTTCCACACAGGAATACATTACACTTGGCACGTAGCTGCATTTCAAACATACATACATACATACTTTAAAATCTACATTATGAATTGTAAACAACTTCAACATTAAAGACTTGGGCCAAAACTACCAAAATAGTTGAAGGCCTTTGACAGGCTTGGGCCAACTTGGGCTCTTCCTCCAGGTGTTTTGGACTCCAACTCCCACAATTCCTAACAGTCTCAGGCCCCTTCCTTTTCCCCCTCAGCCGCTTAAGCCTGAGGCTGTTAGGAATTGTAGCTCACCTGGAGGGCCAAAGTTGGCCCATGCCTGCATTATGAGGAACAACGGAGGGAGTTTGGAGATGTTAAGCTTGGAGAGAAGGCTGAGAGGCAGTGGACTTGTTTTCCGCTCTTTGGAGATGACCCTCTTCCAACTGTGATTCTCTGTCCGGCAGCAAAAGGTAGTGCGCTACTTCCCAACGGAGCGAGGGCAGCCCATGGTCCAGGGCCTCATCACACTGGTGCTGACCAGCCAGAAGGCCACTCCGACCCACACCGAGCGCATGATCAGCCTCCAGTTCCGGGACCAGAGCCTCAAGCGCACCATCATCCACCTGCAGTTCTCCTCCTGGCCTGAGCTGTAGGTACCTCTTAGGCAGTGTTTTTCAACCTGGGGGTCGGGACCCCTGGAGTGGTTGCGAGGGGGTGTCAGAGGGGTCGCCAAAGACACAGTATTTTCTGTTGGTCATGGGGGTTCTGTGTGGGAAGTTTGACCCATTTCTGTCATTGGTGGGGTTCAGAATGCTCTTTGATTGGTGAACTATAAATCACCGCAACTACAACTCCCAAATGTCAAGGTCTATGTTCCTCAAACTCCACCAGAGTTCACATTTGGGCATATTGAGGATTTGTGCCAAGTTTGGTCCATATCCATCATTGTTTGAGTCCACAGTGGTCTCTGGATGTAGGTGAACTACAACTCCCAAACTCAAGGTCAATGCCCAGCAAACCCTTCCAGTATTTTTCTTGGTCATGGGAGTTCTGTGTGCCAAGTTTGATTCAATTCTGTCACTGGTGGAATTCAGAATGCTCTTTGATTGTAGGTGAACTATACATCCCAGCAACTACAACTCCCAAATGACAAAATCAATCTCCCCACAATCCCGCCAGTATTCAAATTTGGGTGTATCGAGTATTTGTGCCAAATTTGGTCTAGTGAATGAAAATACATCGTGGAAATCAGATATTTACATTATGCTTCATAACAGTAGCAAAATTAAAGTTGTGGCGCAGTCATGAAAATTATTTTTATGTTTGTGGGTCACCAAAACACGAGGAACTGTATTAAGGGGTCACAGCATTAGTAAAGTTGAGAAACACTGCTCTTAGGCACCCCCTCTTCGGCATTGGAGGGAGGGGGGAGCTGAGCTTGGCTGGGCCTCTGTGGCCGGAGGAAGCCCGGACGAGCCCCCAAGTCACAGCGGGCAACCGTCATTTCCACCCTGGAAGAAAGCTTCCAAAATGGGTTTGTCCTTGAAAGCTTTTCGGGTTTTTTTGAACCTCTACTGATGGAGCTACAATGAAACCGTATTTTTCATATTTTTTAATCTTTAGTGTGTTTTAGTAGATTTTTTTTTGTATGTTGTGATGTCTACAGTTGTTTAATAAGATTGTCGAATGTGTTTGTCTTGATGTGATTGTCCGTATGGTTTCTTTGTGGCAATTGAATGATTGTCTTACATGTTGGAAACCATCCTAAGTCCCTTTGGGAAATAGGGCAGTATCCAAATAAAGTTTTATCAGTAATAGTATTATTATTATATTGGAGCCCCCGGTGGCGCAGTGGGTTAAAGCACTGAGCTGCTGAGCTTGTTGACTGAAAGGTCACAGGTTGGAATCCGGGGAGTGGCGTGAGCTTCCGCTGTCAGCCCCAGCTTCTGCCAACCTAGCAGTTCGAAAACATCCAAATGTGAGTAGATCAATAGGTACCACTCCAGCATGAAGGTAAGGGTGCTCCATGCAATCATGCTGGCCACATCACCTTGGAGGTGTCTATGGACAACGCTGGCGCTTTGGCTTAGAAATGGAGACGAGCACCACACTCCAGAGTCGAACACGGATGGATTTAATGTTAGGGGAAAACCTTTTTACTACTACTATTATTATAATAAGGCCCCCTGGTGGTGCAGCAGGTTAAACTGGTGAGCTGGTGAACTTGCTGACCGAACAGTCGGTGGTTCGAATCCAAGGAGCAGGGTGAGCTCCTGCTGTTAGCCCCAGCTTCTGCCAACCTAGCAGCTCGAAAACTTGCAGAGGTGAGTAGATCAATAGGTTCTGCTCTAGCAGGAAGGTAACAGTGCTCCATGCGGTCTTGCTGACCACATGACCTTGGAGGTATCTACCGACAATGCTGGCTCTTCAGCTTAGAAATGGAGGTGAGCACCAACCCCCAGAGGCAGACATGACTAGACTTAATGTCAGGGGGAAACCGTTACCTTTACCTTACATAGTGAAATATCTTGGAGATGTTAGGAGTCAATTTCCGACGGCATGAAGACATCACAAATTCCATCCGTGACATTCTGGCTGAATCAATTCTCTCTCTGTGACATTTTGAAGCTAGCAGAAGGTGCTGGAAGCCTTGTATTGGAACTTGTGAAGCCACAAGTTCTAATAAGGAAACTGAGAAGAGGGGGGAGATGGGCAGGAAAGGTGTATAAAAGGAAGTGGTGGTGGGAAAAAGTCAGTAGTGTCTTTCTTTGCTGCAGAGATACAAGCAATATATCCATTTCAAAGCAAAAACGGCTTGTGAGTGGTTATTTAATATTGCTGTATAGATCCTACAGTCTGACAGGAGATGTGAAACTACCACCAGGCTGAGGGGGAAAAAGGGAAAGGCCTAAGGCTGTTAGGAATGGTGGGAGCTGAAATCCAAAACACCAGGAGGCAGGGCCCTCCTTGGCCCAATGCCCATGTCTGGAGCATGAGGCTGTGCATTCAGATTACAAGAAAAGAGATTTTGTAAGGGTTGTTCCAAGGTTTGGTGGTTCTAGGAATCTTGGAGTACGGAAGGGACTCTCTCCTCCTGGGTAGGAGGACTCTCCTTGTGAGAGTCTGGATGCTGACCTTTTTCCTCCCCTCTGCAGCGGCCTCCCCGACAGCAAAGGTGTCCTGCTCCGCTTCATCCAGGAGGTGCACAGCCACTACCTGCACCAGCGCCCGCTGCACATGCCCATCGTGGTCCATTGCAGGTAAGGAAGCAGAGATACAGACGGGCCAACCGGGGTCAGGGATGCAAGGAGGAATGGGGGTGCTCACCTGAGGGAAGCTTCTGGCAGTTCCCTTTCCCACTCTCTGAGTTGTCTGCCCCAAGGCCGGGGCAGGCACTGAGAAGGTCCTGCCCCCCATCTTCCCCAAACATTCCAAGGTGAAGGGCTTTAGGCTGAGGAGCAGAAGGGGCTAGGCTGCAACTCCCTGCATCCTACACCACTGAGGGATGCCTGCCATAGATGTGGGCAAAACGTCAGGAGAGAATGCTCCTGGAACATGGCCAGACAGCCCGGAATACTCACAGCAACCCAGAAGTTGCCACTTTTGCTATGTACTATTATTATTACTACCCATATTGACTTGAGTCTAATGCGCACCTCAATTTTCAAAAGCCTGGAAACAAAACAACATAAGTTTTTGCTGCTGAATGTCATGCAAAAAGTGCGCTCTTTTCCATATGGCCATTGCAATTGCTGCCTGCTTAGAATTCCTTCGCGATAAAAAATTATGTTAGAACACGAAAGCTTCCAGTGATGGAAAAGAAAACCTTGGGGTTCGTCTCTGATGTGGAATTAATCCACTTTATGTTCAATGCAGTGGAGTAATTGGGGGGGGGGGTGCATAGTTTTGCAAGGCCTTGGAGTTTTCTCTGCAAAAGGATGTGGATGCCTCACCAAACTATACATCCCAGGATCCCATTGCATTGAACCATGGCTATTGAATGAGGGGTGACGTCTCTCAAATAGAAGCTCCAGGTGCAGCTCCTGAAGCAGCTTCCCTTTTTGCTTTGGCTCAGCATTAAGATTATCCTATGATGCTAATTGTTGGGAATCAGCCTGTGTTTGTGTGGTGGACTCTGTGTGAAAATGAAACTGTTTTGCAGGATGACAGGCAAGAGAAGAGATTAGATAGGGAGGCGAGATGGCTTCTGCGTGGGAAGAATTCCAGGTGCAAGTCAGGCAATGGGAAAAGATGGCTGAAGGGCCGAAGGAATGCTTTCATGCATTGCTGCCTTATTAAGGGGGAAAACTGCTTTTGGTTTTTTAGATCAAGTATCTTAGCAATTAGAGCAAGGATTTCTTGCCTTGGTTCTCGCTTCATGTCCTGGTCAAGTTTTGCTTTAAGTCTTGGGGATTTTACCATGAACTCAAGCTCATTTGTTGTTCTTTGATTTGACATGACTTGAAGCGAGCTCTTRCCTTGGTTCTCGCTTCAAGCCATGTCCTGGTCAAGTTTTGTTTAAGTCTTGGGGATTTTATCATGAACTCAAGCTCATGTGTTGTTCTTTGATTTGACATGACTTGAAGCGAGCTCTTACCTTGGTTCTCGCTTCAAGCCATGTCCTGGTCAAGTTTTAAGTCTTGGGGATTTTATCATGAACTCAAGCTCATGTGTTGTTCTTTGATTTGACATGACTTGAAGTGAGCTCTTGCCTTGGTTCCCGCTTCAAGTTTTGCTTTAAGTCTTGGGGATTTTATCATGAACTCAAGYTCATGTGTTGTTCTTTGCTTTGACATGACTTGAAGCGAGCTCTTGCCTTGTTTCCCRCTTCAAGTTTTGCTTTAAGTTTTGGGGATTTTACCATGAACTCCAGCTAATGTGTTGTTCTTCGATTCTTGGATCACTTAAGTGGATGTTTTATTCCTTGTCTTTGGATCATTCAAGTTCGAGTTTACCCTGCTCCTTGGATTTATATCCATGCTTTAACCTTTGCATTGGAATTTTATCTCTGGTTTTGTGAGACTTTTTATCTTACCTTTGGATTTTTTTTTACTCTTTTACTGTGTGTGCTTTTTCAATAAACTGTTTATTTCTATGCTGGGCTTCCCGGTGAGTGCTTGAGCAAGGTGCGCTCAGCCGAGGTGCAACACCTACTAACTCAGTCCTCCTCCTCTTCCTCCTGAAGCTCTGGTGTCGGGCGCACGGGGGCCTTCTGCCTACTCTACGCCGCAATGCAGGAAGTGGAGGCTGGGAACAGCATCCCGGACTTGGCCCAGATGGTGAAGAGGATCCGCCAACAGAGGAAGCACATGCTGCAGGAGAAGGTAGGGCCAGGGGCACTAGAGGGGCCACAGCCCTCCTTTCCTCCTCCAATGGGACTCCAGTTGGTTTGCAGCAGGCACGAGCCAACTTGGGCCCTCCCTCCAGGTGTTTTAGACTTCCCACAATTCCTAACAGCCTACCGGCTGTTAGGAATTGTGGGAGTTGAAGTCCAAAACACCTGGAGGGAGGGCCCAAGTTGGCCCATGCCTGCCTTAATGTAAAGCCATTCATAATTGCACAAAATGACTTGGAGGCAGAAGACCTCTCTCTCTCTCTCTCTGAGTGGGCATCTGGGTCAAGGGTGCCTCGCTGACCATTGCTTCCCTTCCAGCTCCACCTCAAGTTCTGCTTCGAGGCGGTCCTGAAACACGCCAAGCAGGTCCTGCAGAGGCACGGGGTCATCGCCGCCTCCTCCGCCTGCAAGCCTCCCAGCAGCACCTCCGGCCCCCAGAAGGTGAGCCACATCATTCCCTTGACCTTTGGACACTGGGGAGGGGGAGTCCAATGGGAGAAAGGTGCCTCTACCCATGTGCAGGTATCAACCTGCCACTGCATCGTCTCCTCTGTGGGACAAGGAGTCAGAGGAGGAGGAACAGTTTCAAAATTCGTATCTCTGGTGGGATTCCTTTGCGGCTGGTGCGCCGTTGTGGCTGGGGCTTTGGCTCCAGCACTTCCACCATACGGCGACCCAGAAGGGACACGGCATCTCTTTAAATGTCAAAGCAGGGTTTTGGGGACGAGATAGAAAAGCTCTGAAGGTTGCGTTGCTGTGAGTTTTCCGGGCTGTATATTAGCATTCTCTCCTGATGTTTCACCCACATATTTTTTATGTGAGATCGTTTTATATTCGTGTATCGTTCTATGTTCTATGCTGGACAATTTCAACTCGAAGGAGGAAACCATAAAAATGAACTGGCTACTAAAATCAGGACAGTAAATAAAGAGGAACAGTCAAAAAGCAGGGGAATTTAAGGCAAGAATCAATCAGGGCCAGCTAACACTTCCCAAACAAAGAATTCCCTCAGGCAGGAAGCAGTTAGGCTTTGGCGTGACAGCTAGGTTGCTAATAGGAGCATCGCTCGGAGAGCATACAACGCCACTGTTGCGCCAGCTCCACTGGCTACCAGTTTGCTGCCGGGCACAGTTCAGGATGCTGGCTTTGGCCTATAGAGCCCTGAATGATTCTGGCCCAGCTTACCTATCCAAACACATCTCGCCCTATGAACCTTCTAGAAATTTAGGATCCTCTGGGGAGGCCCTGCTCTCAATCCCGCCTACCTCACAGGCTCATCTGGCGGGGACGAGAGACAGGGCCTTTCTCAGTGGTGGCCCCCCAGCTGTGGAGCTCTCTTCTCAGGGATATTAGATCGGCCCTCTCCCTCCTGACCTTTTGAAAAGAGTAAAAACCTGGCTCTTCAAACAATTTGGAACTTCAGCGTGACCAGATAAACACAAGATTGGAATATGAGGACTCCTGGCTTAGACAATGTAAACAGAAGAGGAATTGGACTGGAAGACATTGTTTTAGATTTTTATAGTTTTTTTTACCGTTTTCATGATTTTTATATGAATTTTATGGTGTGTCTTAATTGCTTTTAACTGTTATATGTATTTATATGTGGCATCTAATTGTTGCCGGTCTGAGTCGCCCTCAGACTGAAAAGGGCAGGATAAAAGCGACACAAATAAATAAATAAATAATCAAGATGGCCAATTGCAACATTCAAGCTTGCCACAAGCAGACAAGAGTTCTTTCTCCCACTCTGGACATCATTCCACCGATATGTAAACCTCACTTGCCTAGTTTTCAACAGACCGAGGATGCCTGCCATAGATGTGTGTGAAATGTCAGGAGAGAATGCTTCTGGAGCATAGCCAGACAGCACGGAGAACTCACAGGAACCCAGTGATTCTGGCCATGAAAGCCTTCCAACAGTACTCCAAAGCTTGCTTGGAAGGAAGACCCCCAAGGGCCTGCAGAGAACAGAGGTTCCCAACTTTGGTCCTCCTCCAAGTCTTTTGGCCCTCAGCTTTCCCCAGTCAGCCCGGCCAGCAGTGAGGGATTCTGAGAGCTGAAGTCCACAATATTGAGAAACAAAGGTTGGGAAACTGGCATAGAAACACACACTTTTGGAACAGTCATTCTTAACCTGTGGGCTGCAGACCACCAGTGGGCCGTGAGCATGAAAATCTGGTCTGTGAGCCTCCATCCTCTTTATTTCCTCTCCTTTTGCGCCGCCTGCCACTCCTTCCCTGTCGCTAACCATGGTATATGTTCTGTATCAGAAACTAGAGCTGGTGTGGTCTATCCAAGGCAATTTTCTGAATCAGCACCTCAAACCGAATCTAAAGTTGACCAAAAACTGATTCACAACCCCTTTGGTGCTAATATTGGAGAGTGGCCCCTAGTCATAGTGGTCAAAGGTTAGGAACCACTGTTTTAGAAGCCCACTGCAGGGCTCCATCTCCATCCAAACCCAGACCCCATGCTGTAAAGGGCACTGAATGTTTACCTTTTATGTTGGGAATCCGCCCCGAGTCCTTCCAGAGTTAGGGTGGAATATAATTATGTAAAGGTGTGTTGTTATTATTACTACTACTATTACTAGCCGTCTACTTTGTCTACACTTGTCTACTTTGTAGTGGTGGTTAAATGTGGATGGCTCCTTCCATATCGCCACTTTATAGAAATCTCCAAATGAAGCTGACACTCTATATAGAAGGTTGTTGACATTGAAACCATGGTACTGCCAAAATACCTGTTTTGTAATGCCTAAACCGCCATCTATATAATAATAATAATAATTTATTTATACCCTGCCACGCATTGCTGTGGCCCACATGGGGGTTCTGTGTGGGAGGTTTGGCCCAATTCTATCGTCGGTGGGGTTCGGAATGCTCTGTGATTGTAGGTGAACCATAAATCCCAGCAACTACAACTCCCAAATGTCAAGATTCTATTTTCCCCAAACTCCACCAGTGTTCACATTTGGGCATATTGAGTATTTATGCCACATTTGGTCCAGGTCTATCATTGTTTGAGTCCACAGTGACCTCTGGATGTAGGTGAACTACAATTCCAAAACCAAAGGACACTGCTCACCAAACCCTTCCAGTATTTTCTGTTGGTCATGGGAGAACAGTGTGCCAAGTTTGGTTCAGTTCCATCATTGGTGGCGTTCAGAATGCTCTGTGATTGTAGGTGAACTATAAATCCCAGCAACTACAACTCCCAAATGACAAAATCAATATTTTTGAGTGAGGGACATACATTGGGTTGTTAGGTGTCTTGTGTCCAAATTTGGTGTCAGTTCGTCCAGTGATTTTTGAGTTCTGTTAATCCCACAAAGGAACATGACATTTGTATTTATATAGATTCTTCCTCCCTTTCCAGCCGTACGTCCACCAAGACCCTCAGGACCTGGTCCTGGGGGGCGACATGCCCATCAGCTCCATCCAGGCCACCATTGCCAAGCTCAGCATCCGGCCGCCTTCCGGAGGGGGAGAAACGTCCGCTGCCAACGGTCAGCCCCTGATGGAGCCCTCCATGACCAATGCCGGCACTTTCCCAGCAGCTGCTCCTTATCCGGCCGTGCCAGACCCACCGGTGTCTGTGGTCCCAGAGCAGCCACCCCCTCCGCCCCTCTCTCCCCCCGCCGTGGGGCCAGAGGCTCCATCAGAGAACAGCAACCATGTGGAAGAGGTGGAGACAGAGGAGGGACCCCCTGACTTGGATGCTGCCTCCGCCCTTGCCTCCTCCGCGGTGGCCCCTTCCTCCTCCTCGCTGGAGCTGCTGGCCTCCCTCACGCCTGAGGCCTTCACCCTGGACAGCGCCCTCAAGGGCCGGCAGCGGGTCAGCAAGCAGAGCTTCCTCCAGCCCCAGAACGGGGAGGGCCTGCGAGGGTCCCGGCCCAGCGACGACCCCCTCAGCCTGCTGGACCCGCTCTGGACCCTCAACAAGACGTGAGCAGAATGGAGCGGAAGGAGGGCAAGCAGACTCTGCGGCTGTTGGGATTTCCCCATTTCTCTGGGGTGGGAGAGGGAGCCGGCTGGTTTCACACAACAAGAACATGGCCAGGAGATGGTTCTCCTTCACCTGCTTTCTGAGCAGACGGGTTCCCCAAAGGCTGTGGACGAGGAAGATTCCCGAAGATTTCTCTCTCTGTTACATCCTGCCCCCCTTCCTTCTCTGCCTCAAAGAGGGGTGGGACTCCTGGGCTCCTCTTGATGCGGTTTGCATGCGCCCTTCACCATTGTTCCTGCTGGCAAGTGGTGGTCAGAGAAGTCTCCGCAGATCTGTGTGAGCCAGACCCACTCCTGTAGCACCCAGGGAAGGGCACAGGGGTGTTGTCAATGCCCCATTGCTGGGTGAATCTGCACGGGTTTCTGCACAAGGAGGCTTGGCTGCCCCACATGGACTTCACCTCCGGACTCTTCCAACCTCAAGAGAGGTTCACATGGGCTCTGCATTGTGCTCCACCAGCCCCACAGACCTCTCTCTCTTGCTCTTTTGGGAAGGAAAGGAAGGCGCCGCCCAGTGCCTTGCACCATCCGCATTGTGATCAGCACCCCTTCCTCCGCTCTTCCTCGTCTCGGCTGTTGCTCACTTGCCTTTGGAGGGAATAATGCCCACAGAAGGGAGTCCTGGCAGGAGCAGCGTTTGTGTGACTCTCCCAGAACGGTTTGCTGCTGCTCTCCTCCACAAGTGCTTTGTCCATTTTGAGGGCAGAGCGCAACGTCCATGGGTTTCACCCTCTGCTGCCAAAGCTCCTCTTGGTTTTCCAGCCAGGCTCTCCGTGGCTGCCTCCAAGCCTTTTTTTTTGGGGTGGGGTGGGGGGGTCCATTTGGGGATTGTTAGCTCTGCAGCCCTTCCTCCACTGAAGATACACCCATGCAACCCCACACATCTTGCAACGGTGGGACTGAAGGGTGAGCTGCTCTCGGGCTCTTCAGCAGCAAAACTTGAATCGTCGTGGGATTTTGGGATAGTGGTCCACTTGTTCCAAAGGGCTGGGGGGCAGCTGAAGGCGGCACAGGAGGAATGCCAACCCCGTGAGCCTTCTTCTAGAGGTTGGACTGCAATGCCCATCATCGAGGGCTGCCAGCCTCCCTTGCAGCCGTGGAGCAGAGGCTTCGTCTTTCCTCGGCCATCCAAGAAAAGGTGGACCTGCGCTCCCGCCCCAATGACGCTGCCCCCCTTGTGCCTCCTGGGGAGATGGCTTTGGGGGCTCCTCTGCTTTCCTTCTGTATAAATGTAACATGGACTTCCTCTTCTGTAATTTAGAACCAATCTTTTTCAGCTCTTTGCTACTAAACTAAATAAAAAGGGGACGAGATCACTGTTGAGTTTTGCCGTGCAGGTTTTTGGTCTGCAGAGAGGCCGAGGGTATGTTTGCCCCGGGAGGGAGCTTCCAGCATAGTCCTTGGCTGCCTGTCATATCTTCCATAGTTGATGCTGGTTGGTGGTGGTAGACCTGGCAGTTGGTGATGGAAGGGTTAATGTAAGTTTTGGTTCTAAAGGGCTGAGTAGTTTGTAAGTAACAGTTTACAGGTAAAAGCATTTAGGGTCAAGGCATGGAGGGGATAGGTTGCAGCTGCGTGTTATTGAATTTAAGGAGCTAACCTTGAGACTGATCTTAGGGAGAAAAGTATCTGTTGTCATATTTTGGTGGTGGATGCTGCTGGCTTTCCCCCCAGGTCTGTTGGATTTTTGGTATCCTGACCTGTCTCCTGTAATCTTGGAACCCTGTAACCTTGAACCTTTGGACTGGCTTTTGACTACAGTGTAGACTCTTAATCCCTGGACTTTGTTTATTGAACTCTCGGCGTTTGACCACTGGACCGGACGCTTTTGACTACGAAGTTATTTTTGCAATCAGTTTTTGTTTATTCTGTGGCTGAGTGCTCTTTATGTTTTATATTTTGGTCTATTAAAACAGCCCGCAAGTAAGTGCTGTTTTAATTAAACTGTTTGATAAAACTGGGAGTTTGGTTCATCTCTACCTAAATAAGGCAGAGCCCTGGCAACGTGACAGAATATTTTCTCCCAAAGATCAGTCTCAAGGTTAGCTCCTTGAATGCAGTAACACCCAGCTGCAACTAATCCCCTGCATGCCTCCACCCTTAGTTGCTTTTACCTGTAAACCATTACTTACAAACTACTCAGCCCTTTAAAACCAAAACTTACATTAACCCTTCCATCACCAACTGCCAGTTCTACCACCACCAACCACCATCAACTATGGAACAGGGCTTATAATGGTCTAAACACAAAGTCACCCAGACCCCGAGAGGCCTTCCTGGCCGTTTCCCCGCAAAGACACGCCAGAGCCGTCAAGTTAGTTCTGTTTAATGTCCCTGTCCACGTTATAAAACACAATCTGGTACAAAAGCCGCTCCCGCCGTACGGTCCAAAAAGGGCACAGCAGAGCTAAGGCCACCTGAGGCATTGGGGGAGGGGGGGGGCGATGTGGGAGACAATGCCCAGAGGGATCAGCAGGGGGGAGGAATGGGGGGCTGCTCCATTGTCCAGAATGGGAAAAGGGGCAGAAAAGGGATGCAGCAGGCTAGACCCAAAGCGTCCTTTCTACAGGAAGGGGCCCTAAACGAAAACAACCAAAGACACCAACTAGGTGGTCAGTCCGTGGCTTTAAATACTTAAGTAGTAAAGCCTCTTCTTGCTCCGCTCTCCCTTTCCTGTCTTCCCGGCCACCCTGTTTTCCTCCTTTGCTTGGGGTGTATCACTGGAATCTGCAAAGCCAAGACTGGCCCAGGAACGGATTGCCTCTCTAGCTGCTCCCCTTGGGCCTGACCGCTGGGCCAGCTTTGGAATCCCCTGCCGCCACCCCTCTCTCTCCTTCCGAGCTTATTATAGGCCAGAATAAATAAGTATGTACAGGACATAAATAAATATGGCAGGCAGCAGGATAGGCTCACCCTTGGAGGGAGGTGGCAATGAGGGGCTCACGAAGCTTCCCAAGAGCAGAGCCCAAGGTCGACCCCAAAAGTGTACCTGGCTGGAGCCCTGGACAGGAATGGGCCAGAGGAGGAGAAGCAAGGAGGGTGGAAAGCCAGCTGCCATTTTGCCAGGGGGCAGGAGGGCCCCTGATGCAACAAGGGGCCCAAGAAGCCTTCCAAGAGCAGAGCCCAAGATCTATCCCAGGACTATATGGGGCAGAAGGGGTAGGAATGGGCAGAGGGAGGGTGGGAGCCAGCCAAAGCAGCCCTTCCTGTCCCAAAGCGGGGAGAGAGAGAGAGGCTCTTCTTTGGGGCACCTGCCAATTCTAGGGGCCAAGTGTGGACTCTCCTTGATCTCCTCTTGTCCACATAGGACTCTCGCCCCTCTCCTTCATAATCTCGACTCGAGAGCATGGAGAGATGCCTCCAGAGTAGCGAGGGTTCCTTGCCTCTTGGCCGACCCCATTGCACCTCTGCAAGTGGGACTTCCCATGACCCTTGGCAGCCAGTGTGCCCTCCCTCTCAAGCGCTCTCCCATCATCCACTTCGGTCAGACAAGGACCCGGAAGGGCTGACTGCCGGCTGCCGGGCCTCTTGCCCCCGTCCGCATCAGTCCCGCTTCTCCAGCACGGAGGGCACGTAGACCAGGCTGAGCTCGCTGCCGAAGTTGCAGACGATGGCCGCGTTCTCCAGGACCAGGATCTGGCGGGCGGGCTGGGCCTCGTTGCTCTTGCCCAGGTAGACCGTCTGCAGGAGGTCCCCGTAGCCGATGTCCCAGAAGGAGACGCAGCCCTGGCCCCCCGTCACCAGCAGGTTGTCCGAGATGACGCCCAGGCTGGCCCCGCAGCCCATGTCCTGAGGGAAGGAAAGGAGACGACAACGGGTGAGATCAGGTGAGATGGCGAAACGCAGGCAGGACACAACTCGTCTGGGGGTCAGACATAGCCTACCATCAGGGAAAACTACGCTAAAACATACAGCAGAGCATCCAAAAACAAACAGGATACAAAAGTTGAGCAAATCAGCTCATTAGCAAGCAGAGCGTGAAATGCCGTGTCATGTGGATGTATGTAAAGAATTCAGAGCTTAGGAAGCAACGAAGGCTGATCTCGCCGGAGTGGTCCATGCCTTGGTCACCTCTAGGGTGGATTACTGTAATGCGCTCTACGTGGGGCTGCCCTTGAAAATGGCTCGGAAATTCCAACTGGTCCAACGAGCAGCAGCCAGGATGTTGACTGGCGCTCCCTACAGAGAGAGGTCAACCCTCCTTGATCAAGGAGCTCCACTGGCTGCCGTTTATTTTCCGAGCCCAATTTAAGGTGCAGGTGCTTACCTACAAAGCCCTGAACAGTTTGGGACCATCCTACCTGTGTGACCGCATTTCCATCTACGAACCCACACGCTCACTTCGGTCATCTGGAGAGGCCCTGCTCGTGATCCCACCTGCGTCGCAAGCGCGCTTGGTGGGGACACGGGACAGGGCCTTTTCCGTGGTGGCCCCCAGACTCTGGAACACCCTCCCCAAAGATCTTAGACAGGCCCCTACATTGGCAGTCTTCAGAAAGAACTTGAAGACCTGGCTGTTCCGATGTGCCTTTCCTGAATAGGAAACCTCCACTACCAAGTCCCACAAGCACTTTATTAAAGCCAAGACCGCCGCACACTGCACACGTCCATAAGCCTCATTTCCACCTGTCACATCAGCACTTTTAACCCTTGTACCCTTACTCTGGCCCGGCCCAGTTTTATTGTGTCTTAGTGGATTGCTCATTGCTTGTTGTTTTAGATTGCTTTAATTGTTTTTAATTTGCCTAGGTTTGTATTGTTGTATTGTGTGTTGAGGCCTTGGCCTTTGTAAGCCGCATCGAGTCCTGCGGGAGATGCTAGCGGGATACAAATAAAGTTTAATAATAATAATAATAATAATAATAATAATAATAATAACATGCAGAGTCTGATCTTAAAAAATCACAAAAGGGTTTACAGTGTTCCCGTCTGATTTGCAGTTTGCTTTCCACAGACTCACTGTTTCATGGTTAGGGTTTCTCTACCTGGTATCCTTGGCTAAAAAGTGACCAATATCGTCAACAATATCTTCAAGACCTAACGTCAGCGGTCCTGAGGAAAGCATTGACAGCCCTGCGATTCCAAACAATGCCATCAAACTGGCTAGAGGGAAGATACAGAGGGATCCCCCATGCCCAACGACTTTGCATTTGTGGCACAGGGGAAAGAGAAGACCTAACACACTATTTGCTACGTTGCCCCTTGTACAATGACCCTAGGAAAAATCTCCTAGGATCACTCTTGGAAGAAAGGGCATCATGGCAACAATCTGCGGTGATCTGCGACTTGCTAGCAGATCATTCTAAAAATATAACACTAAAGGTTGCCACATTCGCAATCGCAGCCCAAAAGATCAGAGCCAAAGCACCAAAATCCATACTGGGGGTCAGAAATGGAAACAGTTTGGAATGACACAAAGCAGACACTGTCATTGCCATGTTTCTGCTTTCATAATTTTAAAGAACTTGTTTTAGTTTTAATTCTTGTTACATTTTAAGGTTTATATTGGAAACTGTTCATAATGTTAGTATATTATGTATGTCATGGCCTATGGCTAGTACAATAAACCATTCATTCATTCATTCATTCAATTAATATTGAATGGTCTGGATAACAAGCCCTATGAGGAGCGGCTTAAGGAGCTGGACATATTTAGCCTGAAGAAGAGAAGGCTGAGAGGAGACATGATAGCCATGTATCAATATGTGAGAGGAAGCCACAGGGAGGAGGAGGGAGCAAGCTTGTTTTCTGCTTCCTTGGAGACTAGGACGCGGAACAATGGCTTCAAACTACAAGAGAGGAGATTCCATCTGAACATTAGGAAGAACTTCCTGACTGTGAGAGCCGTTCAGCAGTGGAACTCTCTGCCCCGGAGTGTGGTGGAGGCTCCTTCTTTGGAAGCTTTGAAACAGAGGCTGGATGGCCATCTGTCAGGGGTGATTTGAATGCAATATTCCTGCTTCTTGGCAGAATGGGGTTGGACTGGATGGCTCATGAGGTCTCTTCCAACTCTTTGATTCTATGATTCTATGGGAGAGAGTTCCACAGTTGAGGAGCCACCACTGAGAAGGCCCTGTCTCTCATCCCTGCCAGGCGCGCCTGCAATTAAGGCGGGATTGAGAGCAGGGCCTCCCCAGAAGATCTTAAATTCCTAACTGGCTTATAGGGAGAGATATGTGCGGACAGGTAGGCTGGGCCAGAACTGTTTAGGACTTTATAATAATAATAATAATAATTATTATTATTATATAGGCTAAAGCCAGCACTTTGAATTGTGCCCGGTAGCAAACTGGCAGCCAGTGGAGTTGGCACAACAGAGGCCTGAGCGCTGCTCCCATTAGCAACCTGGCTGCCGCCTGCTGGACCATTTGAAGCTTCCGGACAGTCTTCAAAGGCAACCCCACGTAGAGCGTGTTGCAGTAGTCTATACAGGATGTAACCAGAGCATGGACTAGCGTGGCCAAGGCAGACTTCCCAAGGTACGGGCATAGTTGGTGCACCCTCCTCCACTTCCAAGATGAGACCAGATCTGGTCCCTTTGGGGTACTTCGACCTCATCTCTCTCACCTGCTGGATGGAGTAGTGCTTGATGCCGGAGCTGCGGTCCCAGATGCTGATGATGTCGTCCAGGCCGCTGCTGATGACGCAGGTGGCGGTGCAGGTCAGGGAGGTGACGTCCCCGCGGTGCGCGTACATGTGCCCCACCCGGGCCCCCGTCAGCACGTCCCAGAGGCAGATGGCCCCGTCCTGGCCCCCGCTGGCCAGAGCCATGGTCTGGAAGGCAAAGGCAACGCATCAGACCCCCTTTGCCGGACCAGAGGGAGTCTAGCCCCGCCCCCCCCAAAAGACCTCCTCCTACCTGGTCAATGTAGACGGCCGTGATGGCCCCCGAGTGGCCCTGCAGCGTGAAGAGGCAGCAGGAGTCCTCCAGGCGGTAGACCTGTGAGGATGGGAAGCGGGTTCAAAGACATTCAAAACAGGACAAAGAGGAGGAGGAGGATTCAGACAAATCATGACTTGTCCTACTTAAGAGGAAAATGTATTTTCTGGCTGGAAAGTTGGTTCTGGCTGAACCAAAGGAAAACAATGCAAGTCGCAGCCCAACAACATCTAGAACAGCGTTTCTCAACCTGGGGATTGGGACCCCTGGGGTCTCCTAAGACCATACATGTTTTCTGATGGTCTTTCTTGACCCCTCACCAAAGACCATCAGAAAACATATATGTTCATAGGAATCCCTTTGGCAGAGAAGGCTGAAGATCTCTCCACTTGTCCTTCTCTTCCTTTTTGGAAACAGATGGCAAATTCTTCCACCAAAAGCCCTCCTCTGCTGTGATTGGCCGGCCTCTCAGCTAAAGGGAGGGCTCTTTCTGAGACTTTAAGCATGCATGTTCAGCACATGGCAGTATGGTGCGCATGTATGAGCGAGAGTAGAGCGTGCAAGGCTGGAGAGAGGCTCACAGCAGCCAGTCCCTTCAAGGCATGGGGATTCTGTATGGGAAGTTTGGCCCAATTCTATTGTTGGTGGGTTTCAGAATGCTCTTTATAAGTAAACCATAAAACCCAGCAACAACAACTCCCAAATGTCAAGGGCTATTTCCCCCAAACTCCACCAATGTTCACATTTGAGCATAATGAATATCCGTCCCAAGTTTGGTCCAGATCTATCATTGTTTGAGTCCACAGTGCTCCCTGGATGTAGTGAACGACAACTCCCAAACTCGATGCCCAGCAAACCCTTCCAGTATTTTCTGTTGGTCATGGGAGTTCTGTGTGCCAAGTTTGGTTCAATTCCATTGCTGGTGGAGTTCAGAATGCTCTTTGATTGTAAGTGAACTATAAATCCCAGCAACTACAACTCCCAAATGTCAAGGTCTATTCCCCCAAGCTCCACAAGTGTTAACATTTGGGTACATTGAGTATTCCGGCCAAGTTTGGTCCAGATCCATCATTTTTTGAGTCCACAGAGCTCTCTGGATGTAGGTGAACTACAACTCCCAAACTCAAGGTCAATACCCATCAAACCCTTCAAGTATTTTCTGTTGGTCATTGAAGTTCTGTGTGCCAAGTTTGGTTCAATTCCATCATTGGTGGAGTTCAGAATGCTCTTTGATTGTAGGTGAACTATAAATCCCAGCAACTACAACTCCCAAATATCAAGGTTATTTTTCCCAAACTCCACCAGTGTTCATATTTGGCCATATTGAGTATTTATGCAAGTTTGATCCAGATCCATCATTGTTTGAGTCCACAGAGCTCTCTGGATGTAGGTGAACTACAACTCCCAAACTCAAGGTCAATGCCCACCAAACCCTTCAAGTATTTTCTGTTGGTCATTGAAGTTCTGTGTGCCAAGTTTCGTTCAATTCCATGGTTGGTCTTTGATGGTAGCTGAACTATAAATCCCAGCAACTACAACTCCCAAATGTCAAGGTCTCTTTTTCCCCAAGCTCCACAAGTGTTAACATTTGGGTAAGTTGAGTATTCCTGCCAAGTTTGGTCCAAATCTATCATTGTTTGAGTCCACAGTGCTCTCTGGATGTTGAACTACAACTCCAAAACTCAAGGGCAATGCCCACCAAACCCTTCCAGTATTTTTCTTGGTCATGGGAGTTCTATGTGCCAAGTTTGGTTCGATTCCATCATTGGTGGATCTCAAAATGTTATTTAATTGTACATGAACTATAAATCCCAGCAACTACAACTCCCAAATGACAATATAAATCCCCTCCCCAACCACACCAGTATTCAAATTTAGTTGAATCGAGTATTAGTGCCAAATTTGGTCCAGTGAATAAAAATACATCCTGCATATCAAATATTTACATTACAATTCATGACAGTAGCAAAATTACCGTGATGAAGTAGCAACAGAAATAATTGGGTCCTCTGACCCTGATCCCCAGTGGGGATTGTGAAGATCCCTTACCTTGCCAGCCTGGGTGGCAGGGCCTAGGAGAGACAGGCTAGGTAGTTTCAGCTTAGAAGGCCTGGCAGAGAACAGCAGGAGCCATTTTAGTTTAGGGAAAGCTCCAGTTCAGAGAGGGGGAGTGGCCTAGGCCTGAGCCAGCCCTGAAACAGCCAGGATTGGTTTGTTAAAGGGGGGCGGAGTTAGACTGTTGGAGGGAAAGAAAGAAGCTTATTTTAGTCAGTTCAGTTCAGTTCTGGTTGATGTTCGAGTTAGAGCAGGATTAGAGAAGCTTGTAGGAGTTCCTGATTAGAATAGGCAGTTTGCCTGAAGTTTGCCAGGGAATTAGGCTGTGGCAAACTGGATACAGCTATTTAGAGAAGAAATAGCTGGGTTTCATATTTGTAACAAAGATAGAACCATTCTCTCATGCAACCGTTACGCTTTTAAGAACAAGAACATTTTTAACTGTAACAGCCMAGCCTATTAAACTGCATTCACTTTCTTCTGTACTATATCAAATAAACTTTCCTTGTTATTTTTGAAACTTAAGCCTGAGTCAAGTGCCATTTGTGGTTTTAGTCCCTTTTCTTTTTAATTCAACCTCACCTGTTTCCCTTCAGAGAAACCCTTTAAAAAAAMACACAATACTTGATGGTCTAAAAAGCCTTTTAATATCTTTAACCAGCTAGAGGGTTCCTGTTCATTTGGTTTATGGTGGCAGCGAAGGTTTTAAATAGAGAGTCATCTCCTCAAGTGCTATATTAGTGGTGTAACTTCTTTATATTAGAGGGACAGTTGGTGGGATCTGTTTGCCCCCTGTCCAGTCATATTGTTTGGCCATAAAGCCTGCCTTTATAATTGGTGTCAGATGGTGAGATTGATCGTATTGCCATCTGCCTAGTTATTATAATTGGTGGGGCAGCGGTGGGATTGTTTGACCTYCTGCCCAGACGGCCATTAAGTAGTTATTATAATTGGTTTGCAGCGGTGTGGGATCGTGTAATATTAAGTAGTTATTATAGGGATCACCTCCAGTTCTCCTTGAATCACCCTAAAACTGAATTGTCTACATTCCCCATCGTGGTCCCTGTGAATCGCACATATGGTATTTCCCGCTGTTCGGAATCTTCTACAAAACTTATTACACACTTTTAGATGGTAGCCCCGCCCACTCTCCCCTTGAGAGTATATATATATATATAGCCAGTGGGAGGGGCTACTGCCTCAGATCCTTTCATCCGCCGCCATTGCAGCAGCTAGAAATCTCTCATTTTTCTTCATCTTTGACTAGCGTTTAAATTGTATAGTCTCTTAAGGCTGTGAACCACTTTGGGTCTCACCGCATTGGAGTGACGCCCACGTTGACAGCCGACCTCTTACTCACCCGGAGAGTGTGGTCCTGGCTCCCCGTCACCAGGCGCCCGGCTGCGGCCTTCAGGGCGGTAATGGGCTTCTGGTGGGCGCAGGTGACCGTGTGGGTCAGCTGGCAGGACAGGAGGTCGCCGCTGCTGTACATGGGGGGCGGGGGAAGGCTGCTCCTCCCTGGCGCACCTGAGAGACAGGAAGGAAGGACAGGTGAGCTTGGCGTGGGCCTTTCCCAGGGAACACTCTCCTGGGCAAACTTCAGCCCTCCCTCCAGGTGTTTTGGACTGCAACTCCCACCATTCCTAACAACCTCAGGCCCTTTCCTTTTCCCCCTCAGCCGCTTAAGCAGCTGAGGGGGAAAAGGAAAGGGCCTGAGGCTGTTAGGAATGGTGGGAGTTGAAGTCCAAAACACCTGGAGGGAGGGCCAAAGGAAAAGGAAAGGGCCAGGACAGGAAAAGCCCTCTGACTTTAAACACCACACTGTTAGATGGAAAACCATCCCTTTATTGAAGATAATTAATAAGCAAAAAGGTAAAAAAACACTTTAAAGAAATAGGTAAATCCAATTATGTAGGAAGATAAGCAGGAACAAAGTAGTCCAGGGTAAGCCCAAGACCAGTGTCTGAATTCAGGAAGGAAGGAAGGAAAGCAGATGGAATAGTTGCTGCACACGCAGCACAAAGATCTCAGTAGCATACTATGAATGAATTATGCCAAAAAAATGGTGGTAATAAGAACTGTGCAGCATGAGGTTGCCCAAATGACACACTGGGCACCATGCAAGCCATGACACAATGATCACTATGTTTTCTTTGACTCCCTGGCCATTGCACCTTGCATATGCTGCCTGTATTGCTACTATTCTGTTGTGCTCTGATTGCTTGCGTCCAAATAGGGATATTTTTAGATTATGCTGAGGACAAGCTGCAGTGGTTTGTGAGTGGCATCAGTCGCACAGCAAGGCAGGAAACAGATCAATCACAGCCACCTTAGGCTATAAACTACTTTATTTACAGCTGTATTACTTAACACTCAGCACATCATAAAACTTGCTTCCTTCTGACTGATCGTAGCATCACAAACACTGTTATCAGCACTAGTCCACACCTCCTGCATTCCAGAGTGATGTATGACATATGCAAGCTGTGTCCATTTGCTCTATTCACTTGATTTATGACCTCTCTAGGAATGCTGTTCCCTCCATGGTACAGTTAACTCTTTCCACACAGGAATACACTCGGCACAAAGCTACTACATTTTAAACACATACATACTTTGGAATCTACATTACAAATTGCAAACAGCTCCAACATGGCCCCCATCCTTAGTTCTCCAGATGCTTGAGGCCTGACCTCCCAAAAGTCCCAGCCATCTTGACCGAAGGGAGTTGAAATCCAAAACAACTGGAGGACCAAAGGTTGGAAACTACTGGCTACTGAATTGTGTCCACTGCATTTGGATAATGGATATTTTTGATGTTAGGCTGAAATCGTATTATTTAAAGCGGGGGAATTGCTGTTCTTGGAAGCAGAGACAATTCTCTGCCAGGAAATGGGGATTCTGGAAACCTAGTTGAACATAAGGTAAAGGTAAAGCGTTTCCCATGACATAAAGTCAAGTTGTGTCCAACCCTGGAGGTTGGTGCTCATTTCCATTTCTAAGCCAAAGAGCCGGCGTTGTCCGTAGACAGCTCCAAGGTTATGTGGCCACAGGCATGATTGCTTGGAGCGCCGTTACCTTCCTGCCGGAGCAATACCTATTCACCTACTCACATTTGCATATTTTCAAACTGCTAGGCTGGCAGAAGCTGGGGCTGATAGCGGAAGCTTACACCGCTCCCCGGATTTGAACCTGTGACCTTTCGGTCAACAAGCTCAGCAGCTCAGTGGTTTAACCCACTGCGCCAGCGGGGGCTCCAGTTGAACATCAGGAGTACGAAAACAGACTCCTTGTGCTATTGGGGAGCAGGAAAAAGTGCAGGTGGAATGGGGGTCTGGATGCAGGAGAGTGCTCGGCACGAATGAACCCATCTCTCTCACCTCGGAACTGGGAGTGATCCAGGGAGGAGTGCGTCCTCAAGGAATAGAAGTCCAAGGAGCCATTCAGCCGGGCAGCAACAATCCTATGGCAAGGATACAAAGGCAAGACACACACATGCATGCATTCCCATTATCTGGACTGTTCCAGAACCCACTTCGAAGCCCAGAAGCCCTTTTAAAGCAATCTCAATCAACACTCTCCTGAAAACAACCAATGTGAAACCAACACACACATGCATGCATTTCCATTATCTGTACTGTTCCAGAACCCACTTCTAAGGCTGAAAGCCCTTTCAAAGCCCTCTCAACGCTCTCCTGAAAACAACGAATGTGAAACCCATCTTGAAATACTCAATAAGCAATTGGATTCCAGCTAAAATATTTCATGTAGTTAAAGGGCAATTGTGCTCCGTGCACAAGGGAGGACCTTCTTGCAGCAACACCAGAGGCACTCACTCCAAGGGGTCTGCTACTGGTCAAATACCAATTTTGCAAATGTTGTGTTTTGTTTGTTTTTAACGCAATGCAACTGTTTTGTTCGCTCCTGACATGATAAATAGGGCAAAGAAGGGTTCCTTGGGGTCTGTAGTCCAACCACCTGCTCAATGCATGGTCTCCCAGGAAAGCACCCGCAGCAGGAAGCAGCCTGGCCTCTCTCTTTGAAGACATTCGGAGGAAGGAGGAGACCCCAGCATCACTGAGGACAAAGGCTGCATTGCTGAGCTGCTCCTGCTTCTTGGCAGGGGGTTGGACTGGATGGCCTATGAGGTCTCTTCCAACTCAATGATTCTATGATTCTTCACTGACAAGGAGCTCCTTCCAATGCAGTGGTTCTCAACCTGTGGGTCCCAAGGTGTCTGGGCATACAACTCCCAAAAATCCCAGCCAGTTTCGTTTACCAGCTGTTTGGATTTCTGGGAGGTGAAGGTCCAAACATCTGGGGCCCCACAGGTTGGCAACCACTGGTCAATCCAAGCCCTTAGGCCTGGCCCTCCAGCTCTGAAGGCATTCCAAGATGGGAATCAGGCCCTCTCTGGGGTCTCTCCTCTTCTAGGCTGAACCTGCCCCGCTCCCTCCACCTCTCCTGATGCGGTGTTGTTCTCCCTCCTTCGTATCCCACTTGTTGGCCTTCTCTGGATGGGCTCCCACTTGTCTATATCCCTAAAAGGGGCCCAGGACTCCAGGAGAGTGGTGCACAACACAGGGGGACTATCACTCCCCTCATCCTGGATATTACACTGGATGAAGGCAAGCTAAACTATCCTTCGCTGCTGCAGCATCTTCACCCCATTCCCAGGTCCACCATTGAGGCCTCACTGGGAGAGGAACGAAGGAAGGAAGGCTATTACCTGCCGTTCAGGAAGACCAGGGAGGTGATGCCGGACTGGCCATCCTCGGTGCTGCAACGGAGTGTGCCCTCAATGGCATCCCACACCTGCAAGGAAGGACGGAAGGCATTAAGGAGGGAGGAACGGAGTCAATCCTCCCTGGACACCTGACCCTTCCAAGAAAGGGCCACTTGGCCTCCCTCCTCTTGTCTCTTCAGCAAAGGCAGATGTGGCTCAGTGAACTCTCCTGTTGCCAAGAGCCAACCTGCTGGACAGAGACACTCGCTGGAACACCTCAGCAAGCGAGAGTCCAAAAGTGGCAGGCTCAAACCCTCAACCAATGGCTGATACCAAATGAGAGACTCCCCCCCTGGGCACACAGAGGACTGGGCGACTTGGAAGGCGCTGAACAGACTGCGCTCTGGCACCACAAGATGCAGAGCCAACCTCAAGAAATGGGGCCACACAGTGGAATCCTCGACATGCGAGTGTGGAGAAGAGCCAACCACTGACCACCTGCAGCAACACCAGAAGCACTCCAAGGGGCCGGATACTGGTCAAAGGACATTTAATCAACTACCAAACTCACACATATTGTATTTTCTCTGTTTGTTTGCTTTGTTCTGTTAGAAATGCAATATAATTGACTGGCCGCCCTGACACGAGAAATAACCTGCTGGACAATTTAGTCCAGGCATAGGTAAGCTTCAGCTCTCCCTCCAGGTGTTTTGGATTTCAACTCCCACAATTCCTGACAGCCTCCTGGGAGTTGGAGTCCAAAACACCTCGAGGGAGGGCCGAAATTTGCCCATGCCTGATCTAGTCCAATACAAGGTCACCCCTGAAGAGCAGGGGCAGTTTGCCAGGGTTCCACAGAGTTGGAAGGGACTCCCAAGGGCCATCTAGTCGAATCCCCTTTTGCCAGGCAGAAAAGGCACAATCAAAGCCCTACAGGCAGGTGACCATCCAAACAACTGTTCTGAAAATCTTCAGAGAAGGAAACTCCATCAGACTTCTTAGCAGCTTCCAAACAGCTTTTACCACCAGGAAGTTTTACTGCCAGGAGACCATGAATACCCTATAAGGAGCGTCTTAAAGAACTGGGTCTGTTTAGCTGCAGAAGAGAAGGCTGAGAGGAGACAGGAGAGCCATGTACTCGTTTGTGAAAGGGTGTCATAAGGAAGAGGGAGCAAACTTGTTTTCTGCTGCTCTTGAAGGAGCAATGGGTTCAAATTACAGGAAAGGAGATTCTACCTGAACATTAGGAAGAACTTTATGACCATATGAGCTGTTCAACAGTGGAACTCTCTGCCTATGGGCCTCATCATACCAGAGATGGGTTGGGTTGGACTAGATGGCCCAGGTGGTCTCTTTCAACGCTATGATCCTACGATCTCCACATTTCTGACAATTTTTGCAAAGCTGAATGACTTGTGTTGTTAAACACTGCACGTCCAAAAAGTGAAGTGTTTTGGAAAGCTCTGCCTTGGCAACAGAGCCCCTGCACCCTGGCCCCAAGGACCCCTCCTTTCCTGCTTTCCTTGACCACTGGTCCTCACCTCCAGCCTCCCGTTGCTGCGTCCGGCTGCGATGAGGTTCCCCTGCAGCTCCAGGCTCCAGATGGAGCTCTCCAGGTCCCCCGCTCCCCAAGAAGGAGGCCCCGGGGCCCTCTCCATTGCAGGGCAGGGCTCTTCGCCCAGGCTGCTCCGCCGGCGGCCCCACTGTCCCATCTCCTCCTCCTCCTCCTCCTCAAAAGCCCTGCAACCGGGGGCTGCGCTCCGTCCCTCCGGGGGTCCACGAGGGGCCGAGAAGCCCAGGGCGCTCAGGCAGTTGGGGGCCCCTTGCTCCTCGCAGGCCTTCTCCACCAGGCTGCAGAAGTCGTAGCCCGCCTCTCTCTGGCGGCCGCAGACAGTCCGGTGCCGGGGCTCGGGACCGCCCGCTTTGGCCTGCTCCAGGAAGTTGGTGTCGATGAGTGACGAGAGGTCCGGCTGGTCGCTGAAGAGCGGGGGCTGCGGGGGGCTGCGGGCCCTCTTGCACAGGCGGGGCCCCTCCAAGGGATCCTCGGGGCCGCTCTCAGGGCTGTGGTCCCAAGCCTCTGGGTAGTCAAAGACCCCGCTGTGGTCTCGGCGGAGCCTGCAACAGAACGGAGGTCATTATTACATCAGGCCCTCCCTCCAGGAGTTTTGGACTCCAACTCCCACCATTCCTCACAGCCTCAGGCCCTTTCCTTTTTCCCCTCAGCCGCTTAAAAAAGGTAGGGGCCTGAGGCTGTGAGGAATGGTGGGAATTGAAGTCCAAAACACCTGGAGGGAGTGGCCCAGGCCTGGGTCATATTGCAAAAACAGCAATAAAGGAAAAATAAGACAGTGAGTGAAGTTTGCAGAATTGTTTCTGAAATTGTGTGTTGAAGTACATATCTATCTGTCTGTCTGTCTATCAATGTGGGTTTGTGTCTATGTGGCAGCTTTCTGATTGCCTCCCAGTTCCACAAGCCACTGCGACCACCACAAACGACAGACCTGGATCAAACTTGGCACACATAACCCCAATGACGCACTTTACATCCTGGTGCAGTTTGGGGGAGGATGGACCACAGATTATGAGATTTGCAGTACTTTCCATCACTTCAGCTCTTACAGACTACTGCAGCCCCCACCATTGACAGATCAGGACCAAATTTAGCATACAGAGCACTCATGACCTACTCTAAATCCTGGTGTGGTTGGAAGGCGGGTGGACCATGCACAACCATGAAGGATGGGACAGGCAGTATCTTCACTCACTTCCTGAGAACATTGCAACCCACACCAATGAGTGTTCAAGACCAAGCTTGGTGGCATGACCCACTCTACATCCAGATGTGGTTTGTGTAATGACAGACTATAGACGATGGGACTTGCAGTACTTTCACTCACTTCCCAAGACCACTGCGACCCACACCAGTGACTGATCAAGACCAAGCTTGGCGGCATGACCCACTCTACATCCAGATGTGGTTTGTGTAATGACAGACTATAGACAATGGGACTTGGAGTACTTTCACTCACTTCCTGAGACCACTGCGACCCACACCAATGACTGATCAAGACCAAGCTTGGCACCATGATCCACTCTATATCCAGATGTGGTTTGTGTAATGACAGACTATAGACGATGGGACTTGGAGTACTTTCACTCACTTCCCGAGACCACTGCGACCCACACCAATGACTGATCAAGCCCAAGCTTGGCGGCATGACCCACTCTATATCCAGATGTGGTTTGTGAAATGACGGACTATAGATGATGGGACTTGTAGTACTTTTACTCACTTCCTGAGACCACTGAGACCTACACCAATGACTGATAAAAACCAAACTTGTCACACAGAGCCCCCATGTCACACTCTACATCCTGGTGCGGTTTGGGGAAGGATGGGCAATGGGACTAGCATATGGGAGTTGTAGTTCACCCGCACCCACTGAACTCAGCCTACATTGGATCTAGACTAAACTTGGAGCACAGACAAACAATGCCTTTCTCAAATAACCTGGGCACCGCAGGGTCCCCAAACTAGTACACAAAATAAAAGGGAAAATATGTATGTGTGTATGTGGCTGGGGCATCCACTTACACAGAAAATTTACTGTGTGAGTTGGAGTCCAAAGCACCTATAGGAGGGCTGAAGTCTGCCCATGCCTGTATGAAAGACAACAACAACTCAGAAGCAACCTTTATGAGGTTGTGTCTGCACCGACGTACCCTTGCTTTGGAATGACTGTGAGGCAGTCGCCCGTCTGAGCGTCCCAGACCCGGATCTGGCCCACCAAGCAGCAGCTGACCAGCAGCATCCCATCACTGGCCAGGCATTCAATGTCCTGAGGAAAAGAGGGGAAGGAGCCGGTCAAGCGCATGAGCCACAGAGAAGAAGGAGTGACAGGCTGCCCTTTGGGGAACTCCCAGGAAGGCTTGCAAAGAGAGAGCACCATCCTGGATTTCAATACAAAGCTGGGAAATAAACAGCCTATAAGTGGAAAAAAGGAGATCAGCAGGAACCAAGTTGGCCATGGCCTTCCTCTGAGTGTTCTTGACACATCCTAGTGTCTAGAACACCATCACATTACGCCATCAACTGTGCTGTCTGAATGCCTGATCACTGTCTCCCAAAGCAGTTACTCTGCTCCCAACTCAAGAATGGGAAACGTAATGTTGGTGGATAGGAAAAGAGATTTAAAGATGAGCTTGAAGCCAGGCTTTAAAACTGTGGCAGAAACACCAAGAGAGAACTGGGAAACCCTGGCCCTTGAGTGCTCTAACTGGAGGTCAGCTGTGACCAGCAGTGCTGCAGAATTCAAAGAGGCACGAATGGATGGTGAAAGGGAGAAACGTGCCAAGAGAAAGAAGCTGCATCAAGCCAACCCTTGTTGGGACCGCCTTCCGTCTGGAAACCGATGTCCTCACTGCGGGGGAACATGTGGATCTAGAATAGGGCTCCACAGCTACCTACGGACCCACTGCCAGGACACCACATCTGGAGGACCATCATCCTCGAGCTAGGAGGGATTGCCTCAGTGAAGTGACTGCTTCAGCCTTGACCCCTTCCCGGCTGCTTACCATGAGGTGGCCCCTGAGGACCAAGGGAATGATCTCCGTCTCGGGCGGGGAGTAGCCGTAGTCGTCGCAAGGCAGGTCCCCTCTCCTCCGGCGGCTGTGGGAAGGGCCGTTCTGCCCGTAGTTTTTGGGGCACAGGACTTTGTAGAGGCAGAAAAGCAGGAGGACCAGCAGGATGCCGGACGCCAGGCCCAGAGCAGCCACCCTGGAGCGGAAACGGGGGAGAAGTGAGGCCGGGCACAAAGGCAACAGGTCCAGGCGGAGGCAACTGGACTGGCCTCGGAATCAATTCCCGGGGAGCGGATGTCTGAGCCTAAGTGTTGTACGTTATAGCTCCACTTTGGAAAAAGCTACAGTAGGCATGGGCATACTTGGACACTCCTTCCAGCTGTTTTGGACTCCAACTCCCACCATTTCTAACAGCCTAAAGCCCTTTACAAGTGAGCAAGGCAGCAAAAATGTCCCGGTGTGATGCCTGCAACTCTCACCCACTCCCAGGCTCCCCCGCCCTTCTCTCTCTCACTTGTAAAGAGTGACGTCTCGGTGGGCCTGCACTTTGGCCGTGCCTTCCGCCAGAGGGTCCGCCTTCTCCGGCTTCCCGCCGCTCAACGAGAAGAAAGTCTGGTAGCGATTTGCATCGTGAGGGTGACGGGCCTCTAAGGCCTCCTGCGGGTCCAGGTACAGCGTGACCGGGATCACAGGAAGGATGCTGATGTATCTGCATTGAACACAAACAAAGGGAAAATAGAAGATGGCCGAGAGTGGGAGAAGCAGAACAGCTTCACTGGAACATCTTAGAGGAGCACAACTGATCTGAAGAGTCCCCTCCTTGCAGGTAAGTGTTCTAGGTATGTGTTTCGTTTTCCGGTTTGTGCTTTGTGATGTATGTTTGTAGTTAGCTGTAGTAGCTAGAATAATAATAATAATAATAATAATAATAATAATAATAATAACCTTTATTTATAGTCCGCCCTGTCTCCCTAGGGCAGTGCTTCTCAATCTTGGGTCCCCAGATGGCCTACAACTCCCAGAAATCCCAGCCAGTTTACCAGCTGTTAAGATTTCTGGGAATTGTAGGCCAAAAACATCTGGGGACCCCAGGTTGAGAACCACTGCCCTAGGGGGACTCAGGGTGAATTCCAACAAAAGATGGCCCACATTCAATGCCATAACCTATATAAATAAAAATGTAATGTTCGTTTGTGGGGCTAACATAACTCTAAAACCACTGGACAAATGGACACCAAATTTGGACACAAGATACCTATCAGACCTACAAGTGACCATCACTCATAAAACACTGAAAAACACAGTGGAAGGGACTAAAAAAGCCAAAAAAATAAAAATAAAAATGATAACATTATAATGCATGAGCAAAACCACATATATATATACACACACACACAAAACAGACCGGGCCACAGCAACGTCTGGCGGCGGACGGCTAGTAAACAATAGAAACAAATCAAACCAAATCAAAACAGTAAATAAACACCTCAATACAAATTGCTAGGTTGGTAGGATCTGGGCCTAACAGCAGGAGCTCACCCCACTCCCTGGATATGAACTGTCAATCTTTCGGTCAGCAAGTTCAGCAGCTCAGTGGTTTAACCTACTGCGCCATGGGGAGCTCCAATGTGCATTATCTGCCTTGATATTCTGGATTATATGGCAGTGTAGAAGGGACCTAAGACAGTGAACCAAAGCCCACCAAGGTGCAAATTTAATAGTCTGCTGCCAGGTCCTTTCCCTCCCTCTGCCCTTCCTTCTTGCACTGAAACACAGAGCTGTAGCCCGGCTCTCTCTCTGTCCGCAGGCGCAGTGCTGCTCACCGTTTGGCCAGCGTGAGGTTGTAATAGCTGAAGAGGGAGGGCCAGTGCCGGAAGGAGAGCCTCCTCCAGAGTTCCTCATCCTCGGCTCCCCAGGTCACCTCTGCCTTGGGGTCCAGCTCCGTCTGCCGGCTGCTGGTCCTCCTCTGCCGCTGCTGGACCTCCTCCTCTTCCTCCTCGGTCCGGAGACCGGCCTCCTGCCGACTCAGGGACTCCAGCGTCTGGTTCCTGGACAGCTGCTGAACAGGGTCCGGAGGGAAGATGGCGAGGGAGAGCTTGGCGTCCCCGCCAGTGGGAAGGACCTCTCCGGGGACAGGCACCGGCAGGGCGGGCAGGCCGCTCTCTCCCAGGGGGCTCTGCTCCGTCACCTGCGAGGCCAGGTAGGGGCGGAGGCCCGCTGGGTCTGTGTAAAACAGGATCCCGATCCAGACCACGGTCCCAGTCTGTGGAGGCAAAGAGGCAGTGTTACAACCATGATCTAGCAGCATTTTCTCCTGAAGATGTCAGCCCCAAATGCAGGTGAAACATCAGGAGGACATGCTGCTAGAACACGGCCATACAGCCCAGAAACCACACAACACTCCAAGGAGAGATCGCACTACCTACCCAGCCATGTTTGGTGGGAACAAAGTGTTGGAATTCAACCCCACACTGCCCAAGTCACAAGTCCTCAGTGAGGAGCATTAAGTTAGTTTAGTGTAGGTTGAGGGAATTCCCTTCCCCCATGTCTCCTGTATGACAGTTGGAATGAATCTAATTTCTTCTCTTCTCTCTTTCAGTTCTCATTCTGATTGGTTGTTTAAAATGGATGCTTTTCTACTGCAAGTTTTTTGAATCTGCCTTCTTACACTTTTAGTACGGAGAGTATGTGCTGTGTGCTTTGAGATCTCTCTCTGCTTGCGTGTCAGGAGAGATGTCGTGATTGGATGATTTTCCCTCTCTTGAAACCTTAGACGAGATGGGTGTTGGAGTAGCTCAGTTCTTTGATTATTAAGAAATGTAGTTAGTTCTTATTATTGTAAACTAGCTTGGAAACCCGGCGATGCCCGGGTTACTTGAGAAAGGCATTGTTTGTTTTGGGAAGTATGGTAATAATTCTGGAGAAAAAACCAGAACATCTAGGATGCAATGGCTCCCAAATGAAAACATTCCTTGGGAGGCTGGTGTTTGGAGAGGACATTGGCAGGGGTTGGGCGACATGTTCACCGCGCTCACTATAACCTGCAATGTTGGTTGAGTGAGTGCCTTCGGAGGATTATCAGCACTTGGAACTATAGTCTGTGCGTGGATTCAGGAGACTGTCGGTGTAAGTGGAGACCTCCTCCACATATGCACATTTTCACTTTTATTATGTGTATAGATAGATAATTGGACTCTGCATGTTTGCCTCCTAAGCTCTGAATTCTTTGCAGCCACATCACACGGCACTTCACGCTCTGCTTGCTAATGAGCTGAATGCTCAATTTTGGTATCTGTTCAGCCTGTGATTGTGTTTCAGGATCAGGGTGCTTTGGATGTGGGGAATGGTGTTAATGAGGTTCAAGGTGAGTTTCAAGACATCAATGGTTTGGTCAGTGATATTGATGCAGAGAATGACCTGGAGATCCCTGTAGTTTCCCAGGAGAATGTCCCTGAGGGGTGTGGGGATGATGGTGTGCTCTCTGAATTGTTACCAGAGAGCTCTCATGAGAGAGAACATGAAAATAGCTCGGCACCTTGCCCAGCTGCGAAAATTAATGAGCAAGTAGATAACAAAGCCAAGAGATAGATGAGAAGAGATCAGTCAAAACAGGAGAGCTGAACAATGGCTTCGGCTGTCCCAGTGTGCCTTCCCAGATTAGGAGAACTCTCAGCAATATGCCCTCATAATGCACTTTAATACTGACTTAGGATGGATTGTTGTTCCCTTGTTTCTCTCTGAAAAATCCGATCCAGATAGATTTTTTTACCTGTTCACGTCAGCATATTTTCAATTTTAATCTATTACATTTGGCCCAGCCATTTTAAAACTGTTTATATGTCACTACTGATAGTTGTTTTGTTATGTGATTTATATGATTTGTATTTTATTGATTGCTTTATTAATGTTGTGTTATTGATGTTTGATGTATTTTGGGCTTGGCCTCATGTAAGCTGAACCAAGTCCCATGGGGAGATGGTAGCGGGGTACAAATAAAGGTTGTTATTATTATTATTATTATTATTATTATTATTATTATTATTATTATTCGGCGCTCTGCCAGGGTTTGACAGAAAACAATAACAAAGCCTCAAGTAAAGAGAAACCAATTTCTGACCGCTAGTGACCTAGCTAACGAGGGGATAAAAGTCTCAAGTTTGGAATGTGTAGTCAGATGAAGTATCATTTAGAATCACACCAAGTTTTTGTCCTTGTTCATGGAAGCCTTGCTTTAAAGATTCATGTTAAGATATTTGTTTCTTGTTATGTAGCGGCCTTGTACCGTTACTAAATGTAAGCCATCCTGAGTCCCCCTTTGGGGGTAGAGAAAAGATGGAGTAGAAATACCAGAAATAAATAAATAATAATTGTTTCAAGGTTTTGATTCTTGAATTTCATGATTGTTTATCCAAGCCTTGGATCAATGTATTCCTGATTTTCTGGATTGTATTAGAGTTGTGTGGACTTTGCTTTTATGGACTTTGCTGAACTCTACCTTGGACTAACTTGTTCCTGCTTATTTTCTTACCTAAAACTGGGCAACTTGGAAGGCACTGAACAGACTGCGTTCTGGCACCACGAGATGCAGAGCCAACGTTAAGAAATGGGGCCACAAAGTGGAATCCATGACATGCGAGTGTGGAGAAGAGCAAACCACTGACCACGTGCTGCAATGCAACCTGAGCCCTGCCACATGCACAAGGGAGGACCTTCTTGCGGCAACACCAGAGGCACTCCCAAGTGTCCATATACTGGTCAAAGGACATTTAATCCACTACCAAGCTTGCAAACTTTGTGTTTTGTTTGTTTGTTTGTTAAAAAATGCAATGCAACTGTTTGGTCTGCACCTGACACAATAAATAAATAAATATTCTTACCTAATTGGATTTACCAATTTCTTTAAAGTGTTTTTGCTTTACTGTTTTTTACTTATTTTCAATAAAATAATTGTTTTTTCCTATTCAATGTGTTTAAAGTCAGAGGATTATTCCTGTCCTGGAGTGCAACAGTATCCTGTTTATGTTTTTGGATGCTCTGCCCTATTTTAGGGTAGTTTTCCCTAACACAAAGAAGGTGGCCTTAATAGTGGCGGCTCTCAGATTATGGAGCTTGTTCCCCAGAGCGGCTTGGCTTGGCCCCTTCCTTGCTCTCGTTCTGTTGGCAAAGAAAGCCTTCCCCTTGGTCCTGCAGCAGAGCCTTTGAACCCTGGATCCAACTGCCTCCCACTCCCTTGAAGGTCCCTCGAATAACAGGGCAATACCATGATGAGCCTCTGGGCCAGCCGAGTCCGGGCAAAGAAGTAGATCACCCGCAGGCGCTTGGGGAGGCGCAGGTTCCGGAAGGAGGAGGGCTGGAGGGTGATGGTGTGCAGGGTGGCGGGACGCATGGCCGGCTGTCGCTCGTAGCGCTGGCAGCCGCTTGAGGGCTTGGCGGGGGCCACACAGGCCTCGGCCGGGAGACGCTTGTTCAGGTCTGCCAGCTGCCAAGAGAAGGGAAGCAGATCGCATCAGGAGGCAGGAGAACCGCAACACCAGCACTGAGTGTCTTCACAAGATGCATCATAGAAGAATGGTGGATCTGGCTAGTAGAGTATCCTTCCTTGTTAGTGCATGATATATGCATGGGGCATTTTGAAGGGTCTAATTCAGGCATAGACAAATGTTGGCCTTCCCTCCAGGTGTTTTGGACTCCAACTCCCACAATTCCTAACAACCTCAGGTCCTTTCCTTGCACCATTTGCATTCTCACAGACTAAGTCATGTTTAAACCACTTTTACAGTTTAATTAAAGTTTAAAACCATGCCTTACGCAAGGGATCCTAATTCTTGTCAGAAATGTAAAAATTAACTAGGTATTTTTAATTACAAAAATGCGAGTCAAGTATGGAAAGGGTTAAATGGATGCAATGACTTAGCAAAAGCTGTACTTCAGTATAAGCAGGTGTGCCTGTTGCTTAGTAATGCCTCAGTGTGAGAGGAGCCTGTGTGAGAGAACACCTCACTAGGAGAAAGGTCTCAGTCTGTGAGAAGGCCTCACTGTATGAGGTAGGCCTTAGTCTGTGAGAGAAAGCCTCACAGTGTGAGGTAGGCCTCAGTCTGTGAGAGAAGGCCTCACAGTGTGAGGTAGGCCTCAGTCTGTGAGAGAAAGCCTCACAGTGTGAGGTAGGCATTAGTCTGTGAGAAGGCCTCACAGTGTGAGGTAGGCCTCAGTCTGTGAGAGAAGGCCTCACAGTGTGAGGTAGGCATTAGTCTGTGAGAAGGCCTCACAGTGTGAGGCAGGCCTCAGTCTGTGAAAGAAGGCCTCACAGTGTGAGGTAGGTCTCAGTCTGTGAGAAGGCCTCACAGTGTGAGGTAGGCCTCGGTATGAGAAGACCTCATGTGTGAAGCTCCAGTGTGGAGGCTAAACTTTATTTATGTCATCAAAACCTTTTTCTTATAAATAGTGCAACCATATAAAGAAAAGCCTCAAAAGGAGGATATAACATTGGTTTGTGTGTTTTTGTTCTTTTTCTCACTTTTGGGATACTGGTGCTGGGTCATGCGGCTGCTAAGTTACTCTGCTGTACATTTATGGGGAGGGTCTTTCGTTAATAAGCCCACTCGCCCAATTCCTGGTCTGGGAAAAAGTGGGTTGTGATATAATATACTATAATATTTGTTGCCCTGCTAAGTTTTTAAGACATTTGTGACTTATGGCAGGTTACAGACCAGGATTAAAGTGCAAAAGATGTGTTTGGTGCTGGATTTCTGAATGGACTCCCTGAAGTCACCTCCTGGTGACGCCAAACGAAAAAACGTAGCCAAGAAAGAACATTCCACGTGAAAGGGCAGAATCTTACCTCCATCCGTCGAATGTCAATGGAGAGGACGGTGGTGAAAAAGAACATCTGGAGAAAGAAGTCGGACACCAAACCCACTACGGCAAAGAGGCAAAACTCCTGCAAGAGACAAGGGAGGAGGGATTGTAACGGACACAATCCATGTGGCCAGCTCTGTTACACAGGAACGTTTTGCCCATCGTCCCAGTGCCCAAAGCCCAAACGCAAACGACTCACAGACTGGAGTAAAAGTGAACAGAAAAATCTTTACTCTTTACTCAGCAGAGATGAAAACATAAACTGGCTATGTTGCATACAACAACAAGCAGTGCAACAAACTTTACACAAAATAAGGCATCTTCATCTTACAACAAATGGGAGATCAAAATAAACCTTGAAGTCAATAGCTATTTCACCATAGCCTCCTTCAGAGTAGCTTCTCCAAACTGCTCCCCAGAGCAAAGCCTTTGTCCATGGGTCTCCTCAGAGAAAAGGCTCTCCACAAGCTCTCCTTCAGGATCTACTGCTGGAACTCCATGCTGCTACTCCAGAATGTATTCAAGAAAACTCAAATAGATCTAGCCCCTTGGGTGACACCCAGGCTTGCTGGCTGACCTACATTTCCAGCTGTACATGATAATTAAACACAATAAGGTTTTTCTTCAACACACATATATTTGGTCCAGCAAGGACTTATCGTAACAAGCTCTGCCTCTCTCTGGCAAAAAGTCATGCCAAAGTAGGAGGCATGAATTAATGCCCAGCATGCCTTGTATGATAGCACTAGCTGTCCCCTGCCACGCGTTGCTGTGGCCTACGTGGGGGTTCTGTGTGGGAGGTTTGGCTCAATTCTATCGTTGCTGAGGTTCAGAATGCTCTGTGATTGAAGGTGAACTATAAATCCTAGCAACTACAACCCCCAAATGTAAAGTTTCTATTTTCCCCAAACTCCACCAGTGTTCACATTTGGACATATTGAGTATTCCTGTAGAGCTTGGTCCATATCCGTCACTGTTCAAGTCCACAGTGATCTCTGGATGTAGGTGAACTACAGCTCCAAAACCAAAGGACACTGCCAACCAAACCCTTCCAGTATTTTCTGTTGGTCACAGGAGAACTGTGTGCCAAGTTTGGTTCAATTCCATCATTGGTGGGGTTCAGAATGCTCTTTGACTGTAGGTGAACTATAAATCCCAGCAACTCCCAAATGACAAAATCAATTTTTTTGAGTGAAGAACATACATTGGGTTGTTGGGTGTCTTGTGTCCAAATTTGGTGCCAATTCGTCCAGTGGTTTTTGAGTTCTGTTAATCCCACAAACGAACATTACATTTTTATTTATATAGATGACTTGCTACTTGACAAGTAAAAGGCGGGGAAGAGATAGACAAACTGAAGATGCTGAAGGAGGAGAAATCACAAATGGCCTTCAAGAAAGATTGGGACTCCTTTACTACTTTTCCACAACTCCAATGGGTGCAAATGTAAATTGCTGGATGTATGAATCAGACAAAACTTTTGAAAATAGGAAAGACTCATCCATCAGAAATACAAGCCCAATTCTGCAGGAGAGGAAGTTGCGAGGAAAGCACCCAACCTGCATAAGTGCTGCTATCTGTTACGAAAGACCAGCAGCGCTCCAGGAAAGCCCCAATTCTGATCTCATTGGAGGAGAACTCCCACAAACTATAGGACGCACAGACACTCTGGTCCCTAATCTACCTGTTACTCATTATCCTGTTTTATCTTGGCATTCATAAATGTTGACGTTCAAAGTACATTCTAAGTTCAATGATTCCTCTGTTGAGAGGGCTTGGATGCTGACCTCCTGCTGGCCAAAGAGGGCTGGACTGGATGGCCCTTGGGGTCTCCTCCAACTCTAGGATTCCACAATATAGGCCAGTGGTTCCCAACCTCTGGTCTGTGGACCACCAATGGTCCGCAAGAACAAAAATATGGTCTGCAGCCTCACCATTACTACACCATTACTAAACCACGCAGCAATGAGAGCAACTGGTCTTGCGAAACCCTCTCATAGTGCCGAGGCAACAGAGATGTCAGGAGGGGAGAGACTAACTACCCACGAAAGATTACTATGATCACATCAGCTTAAGATTATTAAATATGGTTTTCTGTGGGCGAGAAGATGGTGACTACTGGATGGCAGATGTTCTGTATCAGAAACTAGAGCTGATGTGGTCTATCCCATTTTCTGAATTAGCACCCCAAATAACCAAACCAAATATGAAGTTGACCAACAATTGCTTCGTAACTCTTTTGGTACTAGTATTGGAGAGTGGTCCCTGGTCAAAACAAGGTTAGGAACCATTGGTATAGGCCAGGGGTCCTCAAACTAAGGCCTGAGGGCCAAATATGGCCCTCCAAGGTCATTTACCCGGCCCTTGCTCAACCTAAGTCTGAAATTACTTGAAAGCACACAACAACAACAACAACAACAACAACAACAATCATATCTCATCAGCCAAAAGCAGGCCCATAGTTCCCATGGAAATAATCATAACTTTGTATTTGTTAAAATTGTTCTTCATTTTAATTATTGTATTGTTTTTAAGTGTTTTTGCACTACAAATAAGATATGTGCAGTGTGCTTAGCAATTCATTCATATTTTTTTTCAAATTATAATCCGGCCCTCCAACAGTTTGAGGGATTGTGACCTGGCCCTCTGTTTAAAAAAATTGAGGACCCCTGGTATGGGCGATGCAATTTGCATGTGTTTATATTTAACTTATCTGCCCAGTTTGGCATGCTGTGCTCTTAGTCCCCGTGACAGGAACCTGAGTCATCTTTTGCCTTCTTGGAAGCACTATGATCCTTTCCTGGCTCCATCAGCACTATAGATATTTCAAAGTATATGTATTTCAAAGTGAACACTGACATTGAAATACAACACTGCCTGAACTATGCGAGTGCAGCATTCTTCTGAATGAAGCAGAGAGTGTTTGAGGACATCCATAGGGAGAACAAGGGGCTTGTTTATAAAGCTATTGTCCTCCCAACTCTGCTATACGCCTGCGAAACGTGGACTGTCTACACATATCATACAAAACTCCTTGAACGATTCCATCATTCTGCAAATCTCTTGGGAAGACAAGCGGACAAATGTCAGCATGCTGGAAGAAGCAAAGATCACCAGCATTGAAGCCATGCTCCTCCGTCATCAACTCCACTGGACCGGCCACGTTGTCCGAATGCCCAATCACCGTCTCCCAAGGCCGTTGCTCTACTCCGAATTCAAGAACGGAAAACGGAATGTTGGTGGACATGAAAAGAGATTTAAAGACGGGCTCAAAGCCAACCTCAAAAAATGTGGCATAGACACTGAGAACTGGGAAACCCTGGCCCTTGTGTACTCTAACTCGAGGTCAGCTGTGACCAGAAGTGCTGCAGAATTCGAAGAGGCACAAATGGAGGGTGAAAAGGAGCAACGTGCCAAGAGGAAGGCACGTCAAGCCAACCCTGACCAGGACTGCCTTCTGTCTGGAAACCAATATCCTCACTGCGGGAGAACATGCAGGTCAAGAATAGGGCTCCACAGCCACCTATGGACCCACCACCAAGGCACTACATCTGGAAGACCATCATCCTTGAGCTACGAGGGATCACCTAAGTAAGTAAGCAAGTTAGTATAGATATTTATACTCCATCTTTTCTCTGCCTTCTGGGCAAAGTGTGAGTATGAAAGCAACAATGGGAAAGCCTTCCTGCTGGTGGATTCAGACTGGCCAAGATCTGGACAGAGGCAGCTGCTCTGGAGGTCCCAAGGCTCCCACTTCTCAATCTATTTATTTATACCCCACTTTTCTCACTCCCGTAGGGGACTCAAGGCGGCTTACATATATAGGCAACAATTCAATGCCATGTAAACATACATACATACATAATAAAATAAACATATGTATTAAAGAATCATTAAAAACATATTAAACCTTGAAACGCTATTAAAATCAAATTATCCACAGTCATAATCCATGGCCATTCCAAATTGCCATTGCACTATTCCATAATTCTCTAGTGGGTTACCAATTAGGTGCCAAGGCCATGGATCGCCCGGGTCGCAATTCCGCTTCCTATCTCTCTGACTCCTTGAACTCTGACTATCATGCCATTCTTTATCTCTCTGGCAGCCTTCAGAGGCTCAAGGACGCAGATAAGGGACAGAGATGCAAACCCACTGCAATTTTAAGGAGCAGACGTTATGAGACAGCGCATGCAAAAGCTAGGCTCAAAGACATGGGGTTCAGACCAGCCTTGTTCAACCTACTCCATCTCATCAACACAGAAAATATGAAGACAGTGAAAGAACAGAGGAGGAAAAACAACACCACTCTCCCAAGCATTCCTCTTGAAAATGTGCTTTTAAGGAGAACATCACAGGAATTCCCTCAGATTTAGGCCGTGGGCCATCACAAAGACCTTCCAGCAGAGCACAGACCCTTATATACAGTTAGTGAGAGGATGTCTTCTCCACAACAAGCACATCTCAACCCACTGAAGGATTTTCGTGATCAAATGCCGTGCTCTCTCAACCATAAAGACTTTGCAAGAGGCAAGATAATAATAATAATAATAATAATAATAATAATAATAATAATAATATTGTGGGATCACAAGCCGGAAAAAAGTTACAGAAAATGAGCACGTCAAACTCCGCTTGGACTTCCAAATTCAGACTGACAGAGTTCTGGAGCACAAGACTCCTGACCTCACAATCGTGTTAAAAAACGAAGTATGGATCGTCGATGATGCAATCCCAGGTGACAGGATTGAAGAGAAACAACTGGAAAAGCTGACATAAGAGGATTTAAAGATTGAACTACAAAGACTCTGGCACAAGCCAGTCAAGGGGTCCCAGTGGTGATTGGCACACTGGGTGCAGCGCCTAAAGACCTTGGCCTGCACTTAAACACAATCGGCGTGGAAAAAATTACCATCTGCCAGCTGCAAAAGGCCATCTTACTGGGATCTGCATGCATTATTCGCCGATACATCACGCAGTCCTAGACACTTGGGAAGGGTCCGACATGTGATCCAATACAACAGCCAAAAGCGACCAGATGCCTGTCCGGTGATGGCAGAGAAACATGTCCCAGCACCTGCTGTGCGCCCACATACCTGAATGGCTGGGACAAGGGTGAAGTAACCAATGAGGATAATCCCCAGCTCCGTGGCCATGTTCTTCATAATTGACCAGCTCTCGTTGCTCAAACCTGAGGGGGGAAAGTCAAGAAGTCACAAGGAATGAAATCCAGGGATCGAGGGAAGGAGACAGCGATTCTGTTCGATAGATTGTTTAATTACCTTATATACTCAAGAATAAGCAGAGTTTTTCAGCTCTTTTTTTAGGCTGAAAAAGCCTCCCTCGGCTTATCATCGAGTCAAAGTTATTTATTATTTTATTGGTTTATTATTATTATTATTATTATTATTATTATTATTACATTAATTATTTTACTCTGTTTACTATTACTATTACATTTACAGTATTGTACTCTATTACTAATATTACTACATTTATTATTTTACTCTCTTTATTTATTATTGTTATTATTACATTTATTTTTCTCTATTTGTTATTGTTCTTATTACATTTATTTTTCTCTATTATTATTGTTATTATTACATTTATTATTTTTCTATTATTAGTAATACATTTATTATTTTACTCTATTTGCTATTATTATTATTATTACATTTACATTATTTTACTCTATTTTTAGTATTATTACTTTTTATATTACTCTCTTTAATAGTATTATGACATTTATTATATGTCTCTATTTATTATTGTTGTTGTTATTACTACATTCAGTTTTCTCTATTTATTATTGTTATTACATTTATTATTTTTCTCTATTATTAGTAGTACATTTATTATTTTACTCTATTTGCTATTATTATTATTACAGTTACATTATTTTATTCTATTATTATTTTATCACATTCATTATTTCACTCTCTTCATTATTATTGAAAGGATACATAAGCACATTTACACTGAAGAAGGTTAAAATAATGGTTTAATCAGAGTTGGGCAGTCTTATCTTAAATTAGTTTTATGTCAATATTCAAAAGCATTTAACCTACTGATGCCTCAATTAATGTTATTGTATTGGTTTCTATTTTTATTTTGAAACTGGCCATTCGCTGTTGCATTTCCCACCCTCGGCTTATATTTGAGTCAATACGTTTTCCCAGTTTTTTGCGGTAAAATTAGGTGCCACAGCTTATATTCAGGCCGGCGTATACTTGAGTATATACGGTACACTTTGAAACTAACTTTTATACTTGATTACTGATGCTCTATACGTATTTTAGCACATACAGTTTGTGTTTTAGCTTTTGTAAGCCATTTTGTTACACAATAATGGAAAGAGGGGTGGGATATAAACTGAACAG
This sequence comes from Anolis sagrei ordinatus, assembly GCF_025583915.1. NCBI lineage: Eukaryota > Metazoa > Chordata > Lepidosauria > Squamata > Anolidae > Anolis > Anolis sagrei. Next base: position 132,256,361 of record NW_026847660.1, on the reverse strand, counting down.
AGCAAATGTGGTGAAATGATCTGAGTGCTGAACTACGTCAAAAGCCCACTCTGCCATGGAAACTTGCTGGGTGACCTTGGGCAAGTCACACTCTCAGCTTCAGAGAAAGGCCACAACAAGCCTTGGAATGAATTATTGCAGACAGTGTGGTGGGCTGGTATGGAAACTGTCCAAGAAAACATGAGCAGCTAATGCAATTCTATTGACACTTGCGTCCAACTGGGCTAGATGCACCAATGGCCTGGCACAATCCTCCATCTTTGATCCATACAGAATGGAAGGCTATCGTTTCCACGCACCTTGCGCAATCCGCAGCTTCACTTCCAGGTCGACAGGCGTGGAGACGACTGATTTGGTGAGAACCAGCACATTCTCCAGGCCAATCACAACCACAAGGTAAGGGAAAATCTCCCTGAAAACAAAAACAGAGACAATCCTTAGAAACTTGTGTCCAATTTTGGGCACCACAATTCAAGAGAGATATTGACAAGCTGGAATGTGTCCAGAGGAGGGTGACTAAAATGATCAAGGGTCTGGAGAACAAGCCCTATGAGGAGCGGCTTAAGGAGCGGGGCATGTTTAGCCTGAAGAAGAGAAGGCTAAGAGGAGATATGATAGCCATGTATAAATATGTGAGAGGAAGCCACAGGAGGAGGGAGCAAGCTTGTTTTCTGCTGCCCTGGAGGCTAGGACGTGAAACAATGGCTTCAAACTACAAGAGAGGAGATTCCATCTGAACATGAGGAAGAACTTCCTGACTGTGAGAGCTGTTCAGCAGTGGAACTCTCTGCCCCGGAGTGTGGTGGAGGCTCCTTCTTTGGAAGCTTTTCAACAGAGGCTGGATGGCCATCTGTCAGGGGTGATTTGAATGCAATATTCCTGCTTCTTGGCAGAATGGGGTTGGACTGGATGGCCCAGGAGGTCTCTTCCAACTCTTTGATTCTATGATTCTATGACAGTGTTTCTCAACCTGGGGGTCGGGACCGCTTGAGGGGTTGCAAGGGGGTGTCAGAGAGGTCACCAAAGACCACCAGAAAACACAGTATTTTCTGTTGGTCATGGAGGCTCTATGTGGGAAGTTTGCCCAATTCAATCGTTGATAGGGTTCAGAATGCTCTTTGATGGTAGGTGAACTATAAATCTCAGCAACTACAACTCCCAAATGTCAAGGTCTATTTTCCACAAACTCCATCAGTGTTTACATTTGGGCATATTGAGAATTCATGCCAAGTTTGGCCCAGATCCATCATTGTTTGAGACCACAGTGCACTGTGGATGTAGTTTAACTACAACTCCCAAAACTCAAGGTCAATGCCCACCAAACCCTTCCAGTATTTTCTGTTCGTCATGGGAGTTCTGTGTGCCAAGTTTGATTCAATTCCATCGTTGGTGGAGTTCAGAATGCTCTTTGATTGTAGGCAAACTATAAATCCCAGCAACTACAACTCCCACAGGACAAAATCAATACCTTCCCCTAATCCCACCAGTATTCAAATTTGGGTGTGTTGGGTATATTGTCAGGATTATTGAGGTATGCATGTGTGTTTTTCAATGTGTTTCTATGTAATTCAAGATGGATTAAGATGTGTTTCAAGATGGATTCTATTATGTTCAATTGTGTATAAGAACTACTGTGAGAGGCAGAGAAAATATAACCTTGACAGAAGTGAAATAACACATTCTCTGGCTGTGGGAAGTAGAAGGAGGATCCGGTTACAGCCAGAGAACTGATAAGCAGATGTTCAGAAACCGTTTGTGCTGTGCTTTGTAGTTCCTGATTATAGCCCACTAAGAATGGACGTGTGTAGTAAACTTAGTAAACTTTGTGTTATTTTGCAACTGTAAGACTGCAGAGTCCTGATTTTTGGAGTCCTGTGTCTGTTGATCTAGCAACCTCTTCCGCTGCGCATATACCCCCTAATTTCTCTGACATATTTGTGCCAAATTTGGTCCAGTGTATGAAAATACATCCTGCATATCAGATATTTACATTACTATTCATAACAGCAGCAAAATGACAGTTATGAAGTAGCAATGAAACTAATTTTATGGTTGGGGGTCACCATAACATGAGGAAGCGGATTAAGGGGTCGTGGCATTAGGAAGGTTGAGAACCACTGGGTCAGGAGCAGGTTCCTCTAAGAAGAGGCAACGATGGAAAAGGTGCTTTGCGGCCAAAGTGGGGAAAGCGACTCACATTCTGAGATGACCGTTTCCTCAAATCCAATAAAATAAAAATTCTCAAACTAAGGTTGGTATTATTCTAAAATAAATACCCTTAGGAAGGCAAGCAATATATTCTGCTATAAGTAAAGACACCTGTCAAAACAGACTTCAGATGCCAAGGTTGTCAGCCAACAAGAGGGCAAGTCAGGTAGCTGGGCTCTCAGTCAACATGGCGTGGATCCAAGGTGGCCTCAATGGCCCCATCGTGGACCATGCAACCCAAGGAAGCCCAGGCCTTGTGCCCCAGACAGGCAGCATTGTGTCATCCCAAAATGAAGGGCACGGGGAGGGAAGTGTGGCAATTCTCTTCCATGTTTGTCCAACTGTATCGGCTGTTTGCATAAGATGACCATGACGCAAGGGTGTGATGAAGGGCAGGCAGGTCGGAGGAGGAGAACGGGCTGAGCACATCTCAAGGCCCTCTGTGAGAGGCTTATCTTGCCAAGTAATGTAGCATCTATGATTCTATGATGTTGAAATAATATAATAGTAATAATAATAATAATAATAATCACATTTCTCCTGACGTTTCGCCTGCATCTATGGCAAGCATCCTCAAAGGTAGTGAGGTGACCTCACTACCTCTGAGGATGCTTGCCATAGATGCAGGCGAAACGTCAGGAGAGAATGCCTCTAGAACATGGCCATATAGCCCGAAAAAACCCACAAGAACCTAGTGATTCCAGCCATGAAAGCCTTCGACAATAATAATAATAATAATAATAATAATAATAATAATAATAATACTTTATTTGTACCCCGGTACCATCTCCCGAGGGACTCGTTGCGGCTTACATGAGGCCGAGCCCACAACACAACAATAACAATAACAGCAATAATACAAAAACAATATAAAACTCATAGCAAAATAAGCAAAAACAATAACACGACGCATTTAAAAACCAATGGCTGGGCCAAATGCAATAATTAAAAATTTAAGAAATAATACTGGGCATGAACAGGTAGCATGTAATTGGAATAAAGGTTTTGAAGAGGGAAGAAATGTGCAGACAATCCAAAATCATTATTAAAGTGTGCTTGAGGACATATTGCTGGGAGTTTCCTTATTCTGGGAAGGCACACTGAAACAGCCACGTTTTCAGGCTCTTCCTAAAGACTGCCAGAGTTGGGGCTTGTCTAATATCCCTGGGGAGTGAGTTCCAGAGTCGAGGGGCCACCACAGAGAAGGCCCTCTCCCTCGTCCCCACCAATCGTGCTTGCGATGGTGGTGGAAGCGTGAGCAGGGCCTCTCCAGATGATCGAAGAGATCGTCTGGGTTCGTATACAGAGATGTATGCTTGGGGTCTGTCTAAGGGACTATTAAGGCCTGGCAAGACTGAAGATACCATCTTAAAATTAAAGCCTATGGCATTATGGAGAAACAAAGGTGGTGAAGATTAGATTAAGTGCGGCATGACAAGTGTTGAACCGACATATCTGACCTGAGAACTTTTGGTGTAAACAACACATGTTTACATAGTCACAGACAATGACTCTTTAAGTTAAGGAAGTCAGAAACAATGGTTCTGACTTTAAGGAACAAAGACAATATCTGTTTCTGAATTGATGGAGTTTCAGCAAGTTTTAGGTGAACGACACGTTGTGAAAACAATCCAGAACCACAGCAGCAAAGACGTCTACATAAGGAGACATTTTTCACTCAGAAAAGTGTGGCAGATCTGTGAGGAATGCAGCCTGTCCACTCACCTCCTTCCAAGATAGCCTGAATTAATACGTTTCCGGCCCCAATTCAAAGTGCAGGTTATTACCTATAAAGCCCTAAACCAGTGGTTCTCAACCTGGGGTCCCCAGATGTTTCTGGACTACAACTCCCAGAAATCCTAGCCAGTTTATCAGCTGTTTGTCATGAATACTTTTGGCGCAGTGGATTAAAGCGCTGAGCTGCTGAGCTTGTTGACCAAAAGGTCGCAGGTTCGATTCCGGGGAGCAGCGTGAGCTTCTGCTGTCAGCCCTAGCTTCTGCCCACATAGCAGTTCGAAAACATGCAAATGTGAGTAGATCAATAGGTACTGCTCTGGCGGGAAGGTAACGGCGCTCCATGCAGTCATGCCAGCCACGTGACCTTGGAGGTGTCTATGGACAATGCCGGCTCTTCGGCTTAGAAATGGAGATGAGCACCACACCCCAGAGTCGGACATGACTGGACTTAATGTCTGGGGACAACCTTTACCTTTTACTGTTCATCATAAACCTAGGCAGCAATATGCCAATGTTTATGCCAAACAGAATTCATTAATTCCCAAGTTGCTCCATAAGACACAATGTCCTTTTCACTCAAGTGGGCACGAGAGGCTCCTTGGAAAGCAGGCAGACAATATAGACATCTTGGTGTGGAATTCCTGCACCCAGGACATGAGGGAGAAAGCAGTTCAGTGGGGCCCACCCCAACATTCTTGGCACTGGTTAAGCTGGGCTAAAAGACTTACCCTCCGTTGAGTGTTGGTGTCAGGCCAAAGAGAGTGCACAGGCCGACAGACATGAGCAGGGAGCTGAGAACTGTCACGACGGCAGCCAACGCCAGGCCCCATTTGGACTTCACCATGTCAATCTTGCCTGAGGAAGAGAACATCGGACCATGTCCACATGGAGAATTTTCATTCCAGACCCTCAGATAAAGGAGACCCAACAATCTAGGACAGGCATGGGCAAACTTCAGCCCTCCAGGTGTCTTGGGCCGCAACTCCCACAATTCCTAACAACCTGTAGGCTGTTAGGAACTGTGGGAGTTACAGTCCACATCACCTGGAGAGCCCAAGTTTGCTCAGGCCTTCTCTAAGGTGAAACACCTTCAAAGTTGCTCTCAGAAAGAGCAACGTATAACCCCAAAGGCTGCAAAAAAGTAAGAGATGCAACTGAGCCCCAAAAGGCCTCAGCTCTGAAACCAAGAGGATTTCAACCCTATTTTCAGTCCAACCTGTCTGCTCAAATAAGCCATAGGTCTCCTTCTCCAGCTGGATTCCAAGAAGAGGCCCACAGATGCTCCTCAAAAGTACCTATGCAATTGTCCATTGTAGGATTTACAAATTAGATGACTATCACTAAAAGTAGAAATGTGCTTATATAGTATTATCTAAAGTGAGTAGAGTAATACAGGATTAAAATCAAGAGACAGTGAGTGTGAGGTTTGTAGGATTGTCTGTGTTTATAGGTTATAGTATGTATAGTATAGTATGTGCATCAATGCTGTTGAAGGTATGTGTTTTGTAAGTGTGTCTGCATTTGAAGTAGGCCTGTAGTATGTCGCAGTGTCATAGGTAGCTTTGAGACAGTAGAACAGAAGCTCTCCGAAGCTCTAGGTGCCCTTACTGCCTATTACAGGGAAAACCAGCTGATCCCCAATCCATCTAAAACACAGACATGTGCCTTTCACCTTAAGAACAGACAGGCATCCCGAGCTCTGAGGATTGTTACCTGGGAAGGGATCCCACTGGAGCATTGCAGCACACCCAAATACCTGGGAGTCACTCTGGACCGTGCTCTGACCTACAAGTAGCACTGCCTGAATATCAAGCAAAAAGTGGGCGCTAGAAACAATATCATACGAAAGCTGACTGGCACAACCTGGAGATCACAACCAGACACAGTGAAGACATCTGCCGTTGCGCTATGCTACTCTGCTGCTGAGTATGCATGCCCAGTGTGGAACACATCTCACCACGCTAAAATAGTAGATGTGGCTCCTAATGAGACATGCCGCATTATCACGGGGAATCTGCGCCCTACACCACTGGAGAAATTACAGTCTTTAGCCAGTATTGCACCACCTGACATCCGCTGGGAAGTAGCAACCAATAGTGAAAGGACCAAGGCAGTGGCATCTCCAGCTCATCCCTTGTTTGGGTATCAGCCAGCACGTCAATGACTTAAATCAAGAAATAGTTTTCTAAGATCTACAGAGACACTCGCTGGAACACCTCAGCAAGCGAGAGTCCAAAAGTGGCAGGCTCAACCCCAGCACCTCAACCAAATGAGAGACTCCCTCCTGGGCGACTTGGAAGGCGTTGAACAGACTGCGCTCTGGCACCACGAGATGCAGAGCCAACCTCAAGAAATGGGGCCACAAAGTGGAATCCACGACATGCGAGTGTGGAGAAGAGCCAACCACTGACCACCTGCTGCAATGCAACCTGAGCCCTGCCACATGCACAATGGAGGACCTTCTTGCGGCAACACCAGAGGCACTCCAAGTGGCCAGGTACTGGTCAAAGGACATTTAATCAACTACCAAGCTTGCAAACTCTGTTTTGTCTGTTTGTTAAAAATTGTTAAAAATGTAATACAATTGTCTGGTTAATACTGACACGATAGATAGATAGATAAATAAATAAATAATAGGTAGCTTCATAGTTTTAGCAACATATGTTAGAAAAATCAGATTTTTTTAGCTTTGGTCTTCTATTGCAACTTTTTTATTTTTGAATTTCAAAAAATGAGCAAAATAAAGGCGTACGTGTGGAGAAGTAGATGTAAGCGAAGAGGATGATGTAGGTGGTGACGAGGGGGATCAGCTCCGCGACGCCGATCTCCTCCTTGAAATGGACGTGGACGATGTGCTCCTCGCGCAGGGTGCAGTTGGGGCTGGGGTGCAGCGCCTTCAGCCGGGAGCGCAAGCTGGACAGGAACCTGCGCAAAGGCAGAAAAGAGGCTCCCGTTAGCCATGAGCCCCACCAAGCAAATGGCCTGTGGGCAGCACAGCAAAGACCACCAGAGCTCAAATGTCCTTAGACGAGGCATGGGCAAAATTTGGCCCTATCTCCAGGAGTTTTGGACTTCAACTTCCACAATTCCTAACAGCCAATAGGCCAAAGTTTGCCCATGCCTGGCTATGGGAGATATTCTGGGGCCAAGAGTTTCGACTGCAGAAGTCTTGGAATATGGAAAGGGTATTTTTTTTTTCAAGTATTTGTACATGCTGCATTTGCTGCACAACATGTATTGCACACATAACCCAAAAATAAAAGAAAAATAGAACTTAATTTTTCATTACAGTATAGATAACACTCAGCAGCATGGGCAGTATTTGTCTAGTTCAGTGTTTCTCAATCTGGGGGTCGGGACCCTTAGGGGTGTCGCGAGGGGGTGTCAGAGGGGTCGCCAAAGACAATTAGAAAACACAGTATTTTCTGTTGGTCGTGGGGGTTCCGTGTGGGAAGTTTGGCCCAATTCTATAATTGGTGGAGTTCTGAATGCTCTTTGAGTGTAGGTGAACTATAAATCCCAGCCACTATGGCAAGGTCTATCTTCCCCAAACTGCACCAGTGTCTACATTTGGTCACACTGAATATTCATGCCAAGTTTGGTCCAGATGCATCAGTGCTCTCTGGATGTAGGTAAACTATAACTCCAAAACCCAAGGTCAATGCCCATCACACTCTTCCAGAATTTATTGTTGGTCATGGGAGCTCTGTGTCGCAAGTTTGGTTCAGTTCCATCATTGGTGGAGTTCAGAATGCTCTTTGATATTGTAGGTGAACTATAAATCCCAGCAACTACAACTCCCAAATGACAAAATCAATCCTCCCCTCAACCCCATCAGTATTCAAATTTGGGCGTATCGAGTATTTGTGCCAAATGAATGAAAATACATCCTGCATATCGGATATTTACAAGATGATTCATAACAGGAGCAAAATTATAGTTGTGGAGTAGCAATGAAAATAATGTGATGGTCGGGGGTCACCACAACATAAGGAACTGTATTAAGGGGTCACGGCATTAGGAAGGTTGAGAACCACTGGTCTAGCTTGTGCAGAAGTCACAAGAAGCTTGGCATTTCACTGAGAGAAATGGGGCCACAAAGTGGAGTCCACGACCTGCGAGTGTGGAGAAGAGCAAACCTCAGACCACCTATTACAATGCAGCCTGAGCCCTGCCACATGCACAATGGAGGACCTTCTAATGGCAACACCAGAGGCACTCCAAGTGGCCAGCTACTGCTCAAAGGACATTTAATAGAATGCCAAGTATTTCAACTTTGTGTTTTTGAATACGTTACAACAGTACCCTTGGTTCGCTCCTGATACGATAAATAAATAAATTATAGTTATGTCTGCCGAGAACTTTTGCCATGAATCCTGAGGTCTCCCGACCAAGTCCTACCTCGAATCGTAACGCCGGAGGCCCAGGGTGATGGTGTAGGTGACCACGCGCTTCCGGTTGTAGAGGTTCACCCCGCTGTACTTCCCTGGGACTCCGAAGAGCAGATCTGAGGAAACAGCAGGAACATGCTTTGAAAGTGGGAAGGCTAGGAGAGGAGCTTCTCAACCGGCTTCAGTTACTTCGTTTCTGATGTATTTGTGAAGTCGAACATGACCCCCCCCCCCCATAAGAGACAGTAACTTATAGTTTTGCTAAGGAAAAGGACATCAGGGTGGATAATAGGGGTCAAGTCTTGGTCAATTTGCAAAGACACTAACAACAACAACAACAACAACAGGGACCCTTCCCATGTCAGATAGTGTGTACATTTAATCAAGGTTTTATGCCCTAAATTTCATATATAGCAGAAGGTAACTGAAAACTTTATGAGATGGACTCTGGGTGGAGAAGGTTGATATGAATCCTTTCCCCTCTTTATGAATATATGCCTTATGAACCCATATATATGTCTGTATAAAATATGAAATGCCACCTCTTCGTGACCCCAGCACACCAAAGATCTCAGGAAAATCTTCTCATTTCCTGGGATAGACGATCCCCTGACTGAGAGGACTCAACAGAAACCTATTGCATGGACAATACAATAGGCGCACACCTTCAGGCTTCGGAGCATGGCCACCTGACAGAAGTGCCCCATGGTGATAAAATCACTCTTCACAAAGGGGACATCCTGCCTTCGGGAGGATTTGGGTGCCCCAACTGTCTCACCCATTTTGGGAAGGGTAGGAGGGGAGCTTCTCAACTGGCTTCGGTTACTTCGTTTCTGATGCATTTGCATCAGGACAATCCCAAATAGCCCCAAACCTGCCTACCTTTGGGGGTAGCCGAGGTCTGTAGGGTCTTTGGTTCATACTGGTGGATGGTTTTGATGATATCGGGGTCGACCCGAAAGCGCTCCTGGTCGTTCTGCCAGAAGTTCCCTGGCGACAGCAGCAGGCAGCCATGTTCGGGAAGCAGGCCTTGGAGCTTCTTTAAATTAGGAAGGAGGTCCGTTACCTGGAGGCAGATTTCTTCCAAGCTTTTGACGCTGGAACTGGAAAGGAAACAAGATTGGCAGGATAAGGACCAAAGAACAACTGCCAGGTTTGTGGTGGGCCTCAAAGAACTAAACCCTGCCCTTAACTGTGCTGGCATTAAAATGTCAAGCATTTCTGCACTGGATTGAACAACTTTTGTCCAATCTCCCCCTTTTAGGCAAATTCTTGGAACGTGAGGTGGCCTTGCAACTCCATGTGTTTTTGGAGGAAACTGATTATCTGGATCTGGCGCAATCTGGCTTTAGGCCAGGCCATGGAACTGAAACAGCCTTGGTGTCCTTAGTGCAGTGGTTCTCAAACTGTGGGTCCCCAGATGTTTTGGCCTTCAACTCCCAGAAATCCTAACAGCTGGTAAACTGGCTGAGATTTCTGGGAGTTGTAGGCCAAAACACCTGGGGACCCACAGGTTGAGAACCACTGCCTTAATGGCTGATCTACACCGGGAACTGTGTCCCTGTTGGTTCTCCTGAACCTCTCAGTGTTCTTCAATACCATTTTATTTTACCTTGTATCAAAGTATTACATAAATTAGTATAAAACTGATAAAAACACAAGGCGAACAAGAGACTAAATAGTTTTAGACCTAAAATGGGCAACAGCAACCGCATTGTCTGTAGCCTCAAACAACTCTTCCTCTGCACATGAGGCAGGGCATAGTGGACAAGTATACAGATGTGGAGTTGTCTGCTCTGCTCTACAGTTGTACAAGGTGGAGGATTTTTCCAGGTGGTGCCAATTTGCCAGCTGGTCTTTTGATCTGCCCACTCTGCTTCTGAGTCTGTTCAGGGACTTCCAAGTTGCCCATTCTTGGTTTCTCCCTTGTGGGGGGGGGGGGGGGGCAATCCACTTGGGATGTCCTGGTTTAGCTGCCCAGAAGGATACTCTTGATGTTGCTGAGGGAACGTTAAGAGGAGTGGTGGTTCTCGTGAAGCTTTTCCTTGAATGGAGTCTACTGGGAGGAGGCTGATAGCCATGTAGTGGGTGGCTTTCAGTGTTCACCCTTATTTCTCTCACAGTTAGCAGCAACTTCTGGTCGCACATCAATACCATAAATCACAGTATCCTTCTTGGGACACCCAATGGGAATGGGGCTTGGAGGTACTGTCCTATAGTGACTCTGGTCCTTCTTGGAGGACCACTCTCAAAAGGTGTTGTTGGGAGACACCTACTTGGCCCCATAGCCTTTGGTATCGCATGGTTCAATATTGTACCCCATATTGTTTGACATTTACATGAAGCCGCTGGAAGAGACCATCCAGAGTTTTGGAGTTCAATGCCATCTGTACGCAGATGACATCCAACTCTATCACTTCTTTCTACCTGCAGCTAAGGAGGCTGTTCAGGTCCTGAACCATTGCTTGGTGGCTGTGGCAGTCTGGATGGGGGCGAACAAATCCTCAGGGCAGGCATCCTCAGAGGTTGTGAGGTCTTACAGACGAAACATCAGGAGAGAATGCTTCTGGAACATGGCCATACAGCCCAGAAAACTCACAACAACCCAATGATTCTGGCCATGAAAGCCTTCGACAATACAATGTCTATCTAATCTGCATTAGCTTGTTTTATTGTTCATTTGTTACGTCGTTTCAGACTCTTCGTGACCTCATGAACCAGTCCACGCCACAGCTCCCTCTCAGCCGTCACCACCCCAGCTCCTTCAAAGTCAATCCAGTCACTTCAAGGATGCCATCCATCCATCTTACCCTTGGTTGGCCCCTCTTCCTTTTTCCTTCAATTTTCCCCAGCATCATTGTCTTCTTGAAGCCTTTCTTCCTTCTCACGATGTGGCCAAGGGACTTCATCTTGGCCTCTTGGCATTAGCTTAACTGTATTTAGATCAGTGGCCCTTTAATCCAATAGTTTCTTACACAAAGGATACACTAAATAAACATTGTTCATCCACTAGGTTGGACTAACACTTAAGGCCACTGAATTTTCCTGTTTTGTTTACATAATATTTATTATTTGATGGTGTAATGGTTAACCGATTGCCGTGAGCTTCTGAGCAGAAGGGTCATTGATTTGACGATCAATGGATTAACAGAACTCAGAAATCAGACGCTCTGAGAAGGCCGGATTCTCCACTGGACAAATGCAGCCCCTCACAAGATGAAGCGGCACAATCCTAGCTTACACCAAAACCCAACTTCCCAATCCCATTGGGAGCACCAAATGCCAAAACAAAGAAGGGGAAGCCATCTTTGCCTTTCGCTTGGGGCCTCCTACCCGTCTTGCAGGGCGTGATTCCTGATCTCTTCCACCAGCTGGAAGACCCGGGAAAGCGGAGAGCGGAACACATCCACCGCCAGGAAGGTTGTGGGCCAAGGGGAGACCGTGGCTTTCACCAGGACCTGCTGGATGTAGGCCACGGGAGCCCCCGTGTACTAGAGGGAGAAGCAAAGGGAGAGAGAGGAATGGAAACACACCGTTAGGAAAACTTGACATTGTTAGGTAAATAACCCAAAATAGTAGATTATTTAAAAATACAAAAACAGGATACTTAGCAGAGCATTCAGTTCACAGCAAGCAGCAGTGATATGGTGTGACTGTAAAGCAGGCATGGGCAAACTTGGGCCCTCCCTCCAGGTGTTTTGGACTTCAACTCCCACAATTCCTAACAGCCAGTAGGCTGTTAGGAATTGTGGGAGTTGAAGTCCAAAACACCTGGAGGGAGGGCCCAAGTTTGTCCATATGTACTGTAAAGTATTCTAGAGACCCCTGGGGGACTCCTGGGGGGGTTGCGAGAGGGGTTTCACAGGGGTCCCAAAGTCACATATTTTTGATGGTCTTAAGAACCCAAATCCCTCCAATATTTTCTGTTGGTCATGGGGGTTCTGTGTGCGAAATTTGGCCGAATTCTATCGTTGGTGGGGTTCAAGAGACTCTGAGTGCAGATGGAACTATAAATCCCAGAAACTACAACTCCCGAATGTCTTTTTGATTATTAAATAAGCTTTATTGAAAGTTTTTAGGGGGAATAAGGTTAAAAATAAAGGGGGAAATGGAAAAAGAGAACGGAAGGGTGGGATGGATAGGTCAATGCCCGCCAAACCTTTCCAGTATTTTCTATTGGCCATGGGAGTTTAATTCCATCGTTGGTGGAGTTCATAATGCTCTTTGATTGTAGGTTAACCATAAATCCCAGCAACTACAACTCCCAAATGTCAAGTCTATTTTCCACAAACTCCACCACTGTTCATCTTTGGGCATATTGAGTATCCATGCCAAGTTCCAGATCTATCATTGTTTGATTCCACAGTGCTCTCTGGATGCAGGTGAACTACAACTCCAAAACTCAAGGTCAACGCCCACCAAATCCTCCCAGTATTTTCTGTTGGTCATGGGAGTTCTGTGTACCAAGTTGGGTCCAATTCCATCGTTAGTGGAGTTCAGAATACTCTTTGATTGTAGGTTAACCATAAGATCCAGCAACTACAACTCCCAGTGGCAAAATCAATGCTAGCTGTTAGGAATTGTGGGACTGAAGTGCAAAACACCTGAAGGACCAAAGTTTGCCCATGCTTGGGATAGGAGAAAGTTAGTACCATACTCAGACTGACCCAAAAAATCATCTCTCAATTTTTTTTGAGTAGGGAGAACAGGAGGGCTCCTTAAGAGTTACAAAATGTACATATGGCAAAATTTTCCCTACCTCTGAATTAAAAGGATCTAAAATAGCAGGTCAAACAAAGAACCCTAGTCTGTGGGCCTGGGAAATCTGAGCAGATGGTCTGGCCTATTGGCTGTTAGGAATTGTGGGAGTTGAAGTCCAAAACACCCAGAGGGAGGGGCAAAGTTTGCCCACGCCTGGCTTAGACAGAAGGCATTTTTCTCTTTCCTTATGCTCTTCTGACTTACCTAAATCCTCTAGAATATTTATTTATTTATTTACTCCATTTGTATACCGCATATATCAGCCTGCGACGGCGACTCAATGCGGTTTACAGTAAAAATGGCAACACTGACAATATATAAGACGTACATACACAAACAACACACACAGTCATCAACGCCTCAATTAGAATCAGATCCCGTTCTCATAGTCCTTTTTCGTTCCTTGTTCAATGCCGTCTTACTGAGTTAGTTGTCATTGCATAGTTGTCCAAACGCCTGCTCATAGAGCCACGTCTTAACCCTCCTCCGAAACACCAGCAACGAAGGGGCCTGCCTGATGTCCACTGGTAGGGCATTCCATAGCCGAGGGGCCACCACTGAGAAGGCCCTGTCTCTCGTCCCCGCCAACCGTGCCTGCGACGCCGGCGGGACCGAGAGCAGGGCCTCCCCGGACGATCTTAAAGTCCTCGCCGGTTCATAGGTGGAGATGCGTTCGGAGAGGTAGGTGGGGCCGGAACTGTGTAGGGCTTTATAGGCTAAAGCCAGCACCTTGAATTGTGCCCGGTAGCAAATTGGCAGCCAATGGAGCTGGCTCAACAGGGGGGTGGTGTGCTCCCTGAGTGTCGCTCCCGTTAGCAACCTGGCTGCCGAGCGCTGGACCATCTGAAGCTTCCGGGCAGTCTTCAAGGGCAACCCCACGTAGAGCGCTTTGCAGTAATCTATGCGGGATGTGACAAGAGCATGGACTACCGTGGCCAAGTCTGACTTCCCAAGATACGGGCGCAGCTGGCGCACGAGCCGGAGCTGTGCGAATGCTCCTCTGGAAACCGCTGAAACTTGGGGTTCCAAGCTTAGGGAAGAATCCAGAGTCACACCCAAGCTGCGAACCTGCGTCTTCAGGGGGAGTGCGACCCCGTCCAACACAGGCTGTAACCCTATACCCTGTTCGGCCTTCCGACTGACCAGGAGTACCTCTGTCTTGTCTGGATTGAGTTTCAATTTGTTCACCCTCATCCAGTCCGACACAGCGGCCAAGCACCGGTTCAGGACCTGGACAGCCTCCTTAGTAGTGGGTGGAAAGGAGTGACAGAGTTGGACGTCATCTGCGTACAGATAACACCGCACCCCGAAACTCCGGATGATCTCTCCCAACGGCTTCATGTAGATGTTAAATAACATGGGGGACAGTATTGAACCCTGCGGGACCCCACAAGTCAATGGTTGTGAGGGCGAGCAGTTGTCCCCCAGCAACACCATCTGGGTACGACCCTCTAGGAAGGACCTGAGCCACTGTAAAACAGTGCCCCCCAGGCCCATTCCCACGAGGCGACCCAGAAGGATACCGTGGTCGACGGTATCGAAAGCCGCTGAGAGGTCCAGCAGAACTAACAGGGACACACTCCCCCTGTCAAGCTCACGCCGGAGATCATCCACTAAGGCGACCAAGGCTGTCTCGGTACCATGTCCCGGCCTAAAGCCAGACTGTGCCGGATCCAGATAATCAGTGTCTACCAAGAATGCTTGGAGTTGTGAGGCCACCACACGTTCCAGGACTTTGCCCAAAAAGGGGAGATTGGAAACAGGCCGATAGTTGACGAATTGAGTGGGGTCCAGTGATGGTTTCTTCAACAGCGGTTTTATTACAGCTTGTTTTAAGCTGGCTGGAATTATGCCTTCCCGAAGGGAGGCATTAACCACCACCTTCACCCACTCGGCCAATCCCCCTCTGGCCTCCTTTAGAAGCCAGGATGGGCAGGGGTCTAGGATGCATGTGGTTGCTCTCATCCCTCCAAGCACCTCGTCCACATCCTCAGGTTTCACCAATTGAAACGAATCCATCAAAATCGGACAGACAGGTGTTCTCGTCACATCCTCAGAGACCGCCGTTAACATGGTATCCAGGCCCGAACGGATCAAAGCGACTTTGTCCGCAAAAAACCGTGCAAACGCTTCACAGCGAGCTGTCGAGTTGTCAGGGCTCCCATCCGGAGTGGTGGGCTTTAATAGGCCTCTGACAACTCGAAACAGCTCAGCCGGACGGTTCTTTGCGGACGCAATATTGGCCGCAAAGAAAGATTTCTTTGCCGACTTTATTGCCACGGCATATGCCCTTAGTAGGGCAACAAACCGTGCTCGGTTTGACTCGCTCGGATCCGAACGCCACACACGCTCTAGTCTCCTCTTTTTTCGCTTCATTGCTGCCAGCTCCTCGTTGAACCAAGGAGCTGGTTTAGCTCGGCTACTTGAGAGGGGACGTTCCGGAGCGATCGTGTCTATTGCCCTGGCCATCTCCCCGTTCCAGAGAGACCAGGGCATCAACAGGATCACCAACCGAGGCGGCGGGAAAATCCCCAAGAGCCGTCAGGAATCCATTCGGATCCATAAGCCTCCTGGGGCGGACCAACTTAATGGGTCCCCACCTCTGCAGAGGTTAGGAGGTGCAGTAAGTCTAAAGCTGACCAGATGGTGGTCGGTCCATGGCAACGGAGAGATGGATAACTCCTCGACCCCGCCACCTTGCTCCCATCCTTGACAGAAGACCAAATCCAATGTGTGCCCAGCACTGTGGGTGGGGCCAGTTACTTGTTGGGACAGCCCCATGGTTGCCATGGAAGACATGAAGTCCTGAGCCGCTCCCACTAAGGCAGTCTCGGCGTGTATATTGAAGTCCCCCAGCACAAGAAGCCGTTGGGACTCCAATGACAGGCTCGAGACTACCCCTGCTAGCTCAGGTAGGGAGACTGTAGTGCAGCGAGGTGGGCGGTACACTAACAGAATCCCTATTCTGTCCCGGTCACCCACTCTCAGGTGGACACATTCAAAATTAGTCGACTGTAGGATGGGGCCTCTGGTCAGAAGGATTGAATTTTTGTAGACTACCGCAACCCCGCCTTCATTCTATAGAAGTAGCAAGGAAAGGGTGGTTATGGGTTAAAAGCTAGCTACAGGTGCAGGAAAAGCATGCTGGGCTTTGAAGCAGAGATGTTGGGATGGAAGCAAAACTATCTCAGACACCAAAGGTATCATTGTGAGCCAAAGCAGAAGGAGAGGCAAAAGAAACAACAAGGTCATTCTGAAATTGCTAATATCAGATAATGCAGATGCAGGTGATGCCCACTTCCTTTTGAGCCACCCAAATGGACCTCAGCCCAGAGAGTCCCCAATCCCTACCCAGTCGGGCCTCTCGCTGGGCTCTCCTTGCTGGTGCGCAGGGAAGGCGGGAGGCGGCGCGTAGTCCTTGGCAAGGGTGGTGTACTCCACAGGGCCCGTCCCCGGCAATGGGAGTTTCAGCAATGGATAGCTGCAAGGCAGAGGAAAAACACAAAGTCAAGCCCAAGTCATGAAACCACAAGAGTTCCCGAAGAATCAAAAGTGGAAATCCTGAACCTAAAACCGGCCTAACAGGTGCCAGAGGGAAGCCTGCCCAGAAGGGAAAGAGGACAGTCTTTCTAGAGAGGCTCTCAAGGACTGGCATCTTAAAAAAGAAGTAGAAGCGTTTGGTAGTAAGAAGTCAATTTAAGCTTGCAAAGAAAGACATTCAGCTTCAAGGACTGCCCACTACTGAGTTATTACTGTCAGAAATATTAAAAAGTAACTAGTTATTTTTAATTACAAAAATATGAGTCAAGCACTTAAATGGATGCAATGACTTAGCAAAAGCTTAAGTTCAATATAAGCAGGTGTGCCTGCAGCTTAGTAGCCCTCAGTCTGTGAGAGATCTCTGTGGGAGAAGGGCCTCAATATGTTAGTAGGCACCAGTATGAGAAAACCTCAGTGGGAGAAAGGCCTCAGTATGAGAAGGCCTCAGTGTTAGTTCACCCCAGTGTGTGAGAGGCCTCAGTCTGAGAGAGCCCTCAGTGGGAGAAAGGCCTCATGTGAGGTAGGCCTAAGTATGAGAAGGCCTCAGTGATAGTTCACCACAATGTGTGAGAGAGGCCTCAGTCTGAGAGAGCCCTCAGTGGGAGAAAGACCTTAGTGTGCGGTAGGCCTCAGTATGAGAAGGCCTCAGTGTTAGTTTGCCCCAGTGTGTGAGTGAGGCCTCAGTCTAGAGCACCCTCAGTGGGAGAAAGGCATCAAGCCAAGGCTCCGAGCCAAATTGGAAGTAGCGATATACAAGCTAAATAAATAAATAATGTGAGGTAGGCCTCAATATGAGAAGGCCCCAGTGTGAGAAAAGCCCCAGGTTGAAGGCCTCATGTGTGAAGCTCCAGTGTGAAGGCTGCTGAGTGTAAAAAGCTACTGTGTGAATTCATTGTGAAAAGAGGTTCTGTGAGAGTGAAGCTGTTTATCTGCATAAGAAAGAAGCCCAGCGTGGAAGCAAAGAAGGAAGTGTAAAGAACTTTATTTGTATTATGAAAACCTTGATCTTATAAATAGTGCATATTATTTTATTACAAAGAAAAGCCTCCCATGGAAGAAATGACATTGGTCGGTGTGTTTTTGGTCTTTTCATCACTTTTGGCTACTGGTGTTGGGTCGTACTGCTGCTAATATTCTGTTCATTTATGAGGAGAGTCTTTTGTTAATAAGCCCACTCACCCAATAATTATCAAAGTTTCCATTTCTGCCTGATGTTTCCCTCTCTGGGTATCCAGCCACTCCTGGGATAAACTTGCAAAACAAGCAAAACTTTTCCAGAAATACACCAGTGCAGGATACTTAAAGCAAACAGCTTTTGGTGAGTGGAGCCTCAGTTTTCTTAAACCCAGACGCCCTGAGCTTGGGGCCCCTCTTCCCCGCCTCTTTCCCTCTGGATTCCTTCCACTGGAACGCTCTCTTTGAACCTCAAAGGCAGGGAAGGGAGTCTGCCTGGGAAAGGAGGCTTTCCATGTGAAGTAAAGGAATCCTTTATTCCCCTTCCATGGCTCTTGTCCTGCAATGCTTCTCCATGTGAAAGGGAACATGGCACTTCCTCCTGCTGCCAAGACTGACAAAAAGGCCACTGTTCTGCCTGTTACCCATCAAGACTGTGGTATAGTCACATCCAATGCTGCAGAGCTGATGTTGCTGCTATTCACACTTCTACGTGCACCACCACCTGACACAACATTACAAATGTTACACGGCTAATGGAGACAGACAGGACATGGAAATGTTGAAACAGAAGAACATATTTCTTCCTCTTTGAAAATAAATAATACATGCTTGAGAGCAGGCACGGGCCAACCTGGGCCCTCCAGGTGTTTTGGACTTCAACTCCCACAATTCCTAGCAGCCTCAGGTCCTTTCCTTTCCCTCCCTCTGAAACTTAAGCAGCTGAGGGGGAAACCACTATCTCTCTATCAAACCTTCAATCTCTCTCTATCTCTATGCTGTTGTACCTGGCTCTGTACCTGGTAGATATGCCCTCCATGTGTGGCCATTTTCACCTCTCTAGCCCTAAAACTGAGGTGGGGAGGGGGAGCCTTGGAAGCACTCCCATTGCTACCAATGGTCTGAAAATATTCATTCTTTCGGATGCGGAATGAAAACACCCATTTGGAAAGGCACCCGTTTTCGGAAGCGGGAAATGAAAACGACAACAGGGCCATGTAAATGAAACAGACATAAACTGATGGCGATTCTATACAAATGTACAAGACTACTGAGAATTGCCTTTGTGAGTTTCTATGTGCCTTCAAGTTGCCTGATGACTTATGGCACCCCCATGAATGTCACTGGATTTTCTTCAGCAAGGATTCCTTAGTGGTGGTTTTCTAGTTCCTTTCTCTGAAACAGAGCTGAAAGCACCTGGTATCCTTTGGCGGTCTTGGTAGCCTCTCTACTATATACTGTACACACACACACACACACACACACACACACTAGCCTTCTCCTGCCATGCTTTGCTATGGGCCCAGTCTGTTTATATTTGTTTTGTGTGTATATATATGTGTATATATGTGAGAATATAATTGTTTATATATGTGTGTTTGCACATATATGTAGTTTTGTGCATGCGTTGTAATGTATTTTTGATTTTTTGGCTTTTTAAGTCTCTTCCACAGTGTTTTTCATTATTTCTTTGACTGCATTTCCGTCTATGAACCCACGCGCCCTCTTCGATCTTCCGGAGAGGTCCTTCTCCCGCTCCCGCCCTCATCGCAAGTGCTACTTGTGGGGACGACAGAGAGAGGGCCTTCTCTGTGGTGACCCCTCGGCTCTGGAATTCGCTCCCCAGAGATAGTAGACAAGCCTCTACCCTGGAAAGTTTTAGGAGGAGCCTGAAAACTTGGTTGTTCCAATGTGCCTTCAATGACTAAATGTATGATAATCCCTCACCAAACTCTGCATAAAATGTCCTCAGAAGCACTTTATTCTCTGGTTTGTGCAATGAAATCCTACCTCATCCCCCAGATCCCCTTCCTGGTATTTTACACTGTCCTATGTCCCAGTGTTTTAAAATTTTAATCTTTGAATTGGCCCTGCCCTCAGTGATCATTTTTTAGTGTTTTAATGTTTTGATTTTATATTGTTGTGCTGCTTATTTACATTGGTTTTGTATTTTATGTTATTTCATTTTCTGATTTTCTGTTGTGTTTTTGTGTTATATTGTGTTTTCTGTATAGATGGGCATGGCCTTATGTAAGCCGCCCCGAGTCCCCTTGGGGAGATGGTGGCGGGGTATAAATACAGTTGTATTATTATTATCATTATCGTTATCATTATTATTATTATTGGTGTACTGTGTCCAAATTTGGTGTCAATTCGGCCAGTGATTTTTGAGTTAGGTTAATCCCACAAATGAACATTACATTTTTATTTATATAGATACACACACACACTATAGCTAGCTAGCTAGCTAGAGAGATAGATAGACAGACAGTATACAGTATATACTATATATATTTCCCACCAATAAAGTTGTCATAATAGTAATAATAATAATGATGATGATGATGTGTGCCTGTGTCCAGAACCAAAAAGACCTTTGGAAAGGCCCAGAACTACACTAAGTTCCAGATTGAGACAGAAGAGGTTTCCCAAATATCAGAAAACCCTGCCAAAAAGGATGAATGAGAAATCCTGGGTGGAAAATTTCCCATGTGGAAAATACAGTTTTCTGTGCAGAAAGGGACTGCACAAATAGCACATCATAGGTCATGATCTGCAAATATTATTTGAAAACAGCACAGTTGCTGAGAAATCTGTTGCTACTGAGAGCAAAATGTACAAAGATCTTCATTTGTCTCAAGACACACCACGCACTAACTGATATTTGGGAGGAAAGTGCTTACCAGCAGGCCAAGACACAGAGTCCCGTGAAGAGGATGATGGGGATGGGGTAGGAAGCGCAGAGCAGCCCGTGCTTGTGGAAGGCCCCGGATATCTTCTCCCGCAGCCTGTCAGTCAAGGTCATCCTCAGCCGCCCATCAGCTTGCTGCCATCCCGGGAAGCCTCAGCGGGGCTGCAGCGGAGTCCAGCATCAGGGGCACTTCACAGGAGGACACAATCCTGCAGGAAAACAAAAAGAGGGGAGGAGAAAACAATGGGTGATGGAGCAATGGACTCAAGTAGCAGGAAAAGAGATTCCACCTACATAGGAGGACAGCCTTCCTGACGGTAAGGAGAGCTGTTCAACAGGGGAACAGACACGCCTTGGGAATCCAGTGGAATCTCCTTCTCTGGACGTTTATACGCAGAGGCTAGTTGGTAATCCATTAGGAGGGCTTAGATTGTGTGTTCCTTTATGGAAGGGCAATGGAAGGCCCTTCCAACTGTGGCATTCTATGAATGCACAGAACAACAAGCAACCTGCGACCTAGAATCCTAGAGTTGGAAGATGTTGCAACTCAGGATAGATTCACCTTGCTCAAGACACCACCACACACCAAGGCTGTAGGTTTTGTAGTTTATTGAAGAAAAAGCAAAATCAAAAACATAGAAGTAAAGTTGAAAAAGTTCAATAGCCAAAACAGAGTCTTAAATGCAAAGGCAAAGTTTCCAAGATCCAAAGGAAAATAACATGAAGTATAATCCTTTAGCATTGGTTAAACAAGAATCCATGGCAGCATGACAAAGTCCCCAAAAATCAAGATCAAAACCAAAGTCCCAAAGAGCTAGAAGCTTTCCCCAAAAGCCGAGGTAATTTCAGAGAAGTTAACAGGGTGTAAGCAACATTGCACTGACAAAGGATAGACTTCAATTGGATCATTAAATATGTTTCCCCAGCATGAAAACATTACATTGACCTCGAATTTCCCGTTTGTTGGCAAGCCGTGCACTTCAGCGAACCCTTAATTGCAAACGGTCCTCTCTAATCAAATCTCCACCATCTTCAAGGACGGATACCTCATTATCCTGGGACTGGTCACCCTGGGAACCGAGAGGCACTGAACTCCCAGATGGGGCCGGCTCTTCCACCTGCAGCTGTGAAGTTACACTATCTTTATCTAAAACAACATTCCTTTCTCTGGAAAACAGAAATGCTGTCTCTTCTTCAGAATCAACACTGTCTGCCTCAATAACAGGGAAATGTTCAGAAATCTATAACCCATCATCCTCCTTATCTTGAGGAAACTCAGGCTCAGAAAGCTCAGGCTCAAAGTGAGCCACAACAGAAGAAACCTCATGGGCCATCCAGTCCAACACCCTTCTGCCAAGAAGCAGGAAAATCACATTCAAAGCAACCCCAACAGATGGCCATCCATCCTCTGTTGAAAAGCCTCCACCACACTCCAGGGCGGAGAGTTCCACTGCTGAATAGCTCTCACAGTCAGAAAGTTCTTCCTAATGTTCAGGTGTTCATTTCTTGTAGTTTGAAGCCATTGCTCTGCATCCTAGTCTCCAGAACAGCAGAAAACAAGCTTTCTCAGACCAGGAAGCAGGGCCATGCTGTTGGCCTCTATGTTCCTTTGCAGGACACATGAGACTCAAAACAAGCATCTAGTCCAGGCATGGGATAACCTGGGCCCTCCACATGTTTTGGACTTCAACTCCCACAATTCCTAACAGCTTCAGGCTTCTTCCTTCCCCCCCTCGGTAGTGGCACACAAAGGAAGGTGACCAAGGGATACCTCCACAAGAACATCCTGTAGGACCTGATATACCTCCTGTTTAGAAGACATACATTCTTCTAAGAGACCTGAGGTTCAAAAGCAAGCAGCGGTTACTTAAGGTGAGAAGCGGCCTTCAAATGACAGCAGATCTCTCAGGAAGGCTCAAGCCAGGCACACTTATATATTAGCTCTGCTCACGTATGAAGATCATGGTACAAAAGAAAGGTATAAAGAATCAAGTAATGTCTACATGTAAGCCGCCCCAAGTCTCTTCGGGGAGATGGAGGCAAGGGTATAAAAATAAAGTTGTTATTGTTATTATTATGATTATTTGAAACACAACAAGATGAGTCCATACCAGACACTCTGCTGACTGTTGTACTGGATCATACGTCGGACACTTCCCAAGTGTCTAGGACTGTGTGATGTATCGGTGAATAATGCATGCAGATCCCAGTAGGATCGCCTTTTGCAGCTGAGAGGTGGCAATCTTGTCAGTGCTGATTGTGTTTAAGTGGAGGCCAAGGTCTTTAGACACTGCACCCAGTGTGTCGATCACCACTGGGACCACCTTTACTGGTTTGTGCCACAGTCTTTGAAGTTCAATCTTTAAATCCTCATATCGTGTACATTTTTCCAGTTGTTTCTCTTCAGTCCTGCTATTACCTGGGATTGCAACATCGACGATCCATATTCTGTTTTTTAACATGATTGTGAGCTCAGGAGTGTTGTGCTCCAAAACTCTGTCTGAATCCAGAAGTCCCAGAGTAGTTTGACATGTTCATTTTCTGTAACCTCTTCAGGCTTGTGATCCCACCAGTTCTTTGTCGCAGGTAGATGGGATTTGTGGCACAAGTTCCAATGGATCATCTGAGCAATGGTGTTGTGCCTCTGCTTGTATTTTGTCTGCATGATCTTCTTGCAGCAGCTGATATTGTTTCATCTGCTTCCTTGCAGAGTCTACATTTATTATTATTATTATTATTATTATTATTATTATTTGAAACACAATAAGATGAGTCCACAGCAGACACTCTGCTGGCTGTTGAATTGGATCATACGTCGGACGCTTCCCAAGTGTCTAGGACTGTGTGATGTATCGACGAATAATGCGTGCAGATCCCAGTAAGGTGGCCTTTTGCAGCTGGCAGATGGTAATTTTGTCAGTGATGATTGTGTTCATTCTCTGTAACTTTTTCCGGCTTGTGATCCCACCAGTTCTTTGTCGCAGGCAGATAGTATTTGTGGCACAAGTTCCAATGGATCACCTGAGCAACGGTGTTGTGCCTCTGCTTGTTGTCTGTCTGTGCGATCTTCTTGCAGCAGCTGAGGATGTGATCTATTGTTTCATCTGCTTCCTTGCAGAGTTTACATTTGGGATCTGTTGTCGACTTTTCTATTATTATTATTATTATTATTATTATTATTATTATTATTATTATTATTATTATTATTATTATGCCTCCAGAGAAGCTCACTCTGTAAAAGCTAACTGCAGGGCATCACGTGGCAAAAAACAGGAAGCTGGTACTATCCTGCGCACTCTCTCCTCCCACCCACGATATGTGCTTGAGTCACTATGGCAGAAGAGTGGAGACCAGCGTCCCCCATACATTTCCAAGGGCGGCCATTGAGATGCAGGCTCGAGCACCCCTGGGGACAACCACAGAGAGGAAAGGAGAGGAAAGGAGCATGCTCTCCTTTCTGTTGGGAGTGGATTTTGTTTGTTTTGAAAAGCCTGTAAGAGCAAAAGAAAAAAAAACCATAAACCTAAGGTATGTGTTACTACAGACTGGGCTTTCACATGGTTGCTGTGGCAACTGGAAAGAAACAGCGTGGAAAGACTGCATTGTGAATCAACCTTCTGGCGCTTGAGCGTGGGATGGAATTGAGAGTATTTCACACCCCTTATTCGGGAGGGGGAGAACCACAGCAACCACTTGTTACACCTTCTAATTTTAAATATGACGGTAGGTTAGGGAGGATGCAAGGCAAATGCCTTCCATTTCCACTGGCATGTTATGAATTAGGAGCAGCCTCACGCAGCAACGCGAGTTAGCATTCTGGTCACACACCAAAGTCATGAAATGCAGAAGGAATGCAGAGACTCAACGCCCCTTCCTTTGCACCACCGCTACTCCAACCTGGACCCTGTGCAGATTATTAAAGGTTCCTAATTAACGAATTAGACATATGTTGAGATATAACAACAGCAACAACAATAACAACACACTTTGTTTATATTCTGCCCTTCTTCTCTAGGGGACTCTGAACAGATTACAGCATTTACATACGCAGGCAAACATTACATGCCTTTACAATCATATACAGTATTTATTTATCATGTCATCAGCAACCATACCATTGTATTACATTTCTAACAGAACAAAACAAACAAACAGATTAAAAAACCACAAATTTTGCAAACTTGGTAGTTGATTAAATGTCCTTTGACCAGTATCTGGCCTCTGGTGTTGCCGCAAGAAGGTCCTCCATTGTGCATGTAGCAGGGCTCAGGTTGCATTGAAGCAGGTGGTCAGTGGTTTGCTCTTCTCCGCACTCGCATATCATGGATTCAACTTTGTAGCCCCATTTCTGAAGGTTGGCTCTGCATCTCGTGGTGCCAGAGCGCAGTCTTTTCAGCGCCTTCCAAGTCGCCCAGTCTTCTGTGTGCCCAGGGGGGAGTCTCTCATCTGGTATCACCCACAAATTGAGGTGCTGGGTTTGAGCCTGCCACTTTTGGACTCTCGCTTGCTGAGGTGTTCCAGCAAGCGTCTCTGTAGATCTAAGAAAACTATTTCGTGATTTAAGTCGTTGACGTGCTGGCTGATACCCAAACAAGGGATGAGCTGGAGATGTCTCTGCCTTGGTCCTTTCACTATTGGCTGCTACTTCCCTGGCGGATGTCAGGTGGTGCAATGCCGGCTAAGCAGTGTAATTTCTCCAGTGGTGTAGGGCGCAGACACCCTGTGATAATGCGGCATGTCTCATTAAGAGCCACATTCACTGTTTTAGTGTGGTGAGATGTGTTCCACACTGGGCATGCATACTCAGCAGCAGAGTAGCACAGCGCAAGGGCAGATGTCTTCACTGTGTCTGGTTGTGATCCCCAGGTTGTGCCAGTCAGCTTTCGTATGATATTGTTTCTAGTGCCCACTTTTTGCTTGATGTTCAGGCAGTGCTTCTTGTAGGTCAGAGCATGGTCCAGAGTGACTCCCAGGTATTTGGGTGTGCTGCAATGCTCCAGTGGGATCCCTTCCCAGGTCATCCTCAGAGTTCGGGATGCTTGTCTGTTCTTAAGGTGAGAGGCACATACCTGTGTTTTAGATGGATTAGGGATCAGTTGGTTTTCCCTGTAATAGGCAGTAAGAGCACCTAGAGCTTCGGAGAGCTTCTGTTCTACCATCTCAAAGCTCTCTGCTTGAGTGGTAATGGCACAATCATTAACATAGATGAAACTCTCTGTCCCTTCTGGCAGTGGCTGGTCATTTGTGTAAATGTTGAACATATACAGTGAGACAGACAAACACAAACAAAGGCAGAGGCTTCTCCTTTCATTTCCGGCTTCTGGAGATGGTGCTCATCAGTATGAAATAGCAAAAATGATATAGAATCATAGAATCACAGAGTTTGAAGAGACCTTGTGGGCATCCAGTCCAACCCCCAGCCAAGAAGCAGGAGAACTGCAGCCTCCTTAGTAGCAGGTGGAAAGGAGTGACAGAGTTGGACATCATCTGCGTACAGATGACACCGCACCCCGAAACTCCGGATGATCTTACCCAGCGGCTTCATGTAGATATTAAACAGCATGGGGGACAGTATGGAACCCTGTGGAACCCCACAAGTCAAAGGTTGTGGGGCAGAACAGGAGTCCCCCAATAACACCTTCTGGGTGCGTCCCTCCAGGAATGAGTGGAGCCACTGCAGAGCAGTGCCCCCAAGGCCCATCTCCGCAAGGCGCCCCAGAAGGATACTGTGGTCGACAGTATCGAAGGCCGCTGAGAGGTCCAGGAGCACCAACAGGGACACACTCCCCCTGTCTAGCTCCCGGCGCAGATCATCCACTAAGGCGACCAAGACCGTCTCGGTACCATGTCCCGGTCTGAAACCAGACTGTGCCGGATCCAGAATATCCGTGTCTCTCAAGAATACCTGGAGTTGTGAGGCCACCACGCTTTCCATGACTTTGCCCAAAAAGGGGAGATTGGAAACAGGCCGAAAGTTGTCGAATTTAGTGGGGTCCAGTGATGGTTTCTTCAACAGCGGTTTTATAACTGCTTGTTTTAAGCACGCTGGAATCTTGCCTTCCCTAAGGGAGGCATTAACCACCACCGTTACCCACTCAGCCAATCCCCCTCTGGCCTCCTTCAGAAGCCAGGATGGGCAGGGGTCTAGGATGGACGTGGTGGGCCTCATTCCTCCAAGTATCTTGTCCACATCCTCGGGTTTCACAAACTGAAAAGAATCCATCAAAATAGGACAAGCAGGTGCTCTTGTTACATCTTCTGAGACTGCATTTAACGCGGCGTCCAGCCCAGAACGGATCAAGGCGACTTTGTCTGCAAAGAACCGAGCAAATGCTTCACAGCGCGTGACCGAATTGTCAGGGCTCCCGCCAGAGGTGGCGGGAGGTAAAAGACCTCTAACAATCCGAAACAACTCCGCCGGACGGTTCTTTGCAGACGCAATAGTGGCCGCAAAGAAAACTTTCTTTGCGGCCTTTATTGCCGCGGCATATGCCCTAAGAAAGGACACAAACCGTGCTCGGTTTGACTCGCTTGGATCCGAACGCCACACGCTCTCTAGTTCCCTCTTCCTTCGCTTCATCACTGCCAGCTCCTCGGTAAACCAAGGGGCTGGTTTAGCTCGGCTACTTGAGAGGGGACGCTCCGGAGCGATCATGTCAATTGCCCTGGTCATCTCCCCATTCCAGAGAGCGACCAAGGCCTCGACATGGTCACCTACCGAGGTGGCAGGAAAATCCCCAAGAGCCGTCAGGAATCCATTCGGATCCATCAGTCTCCTGGGGCGGACCATCTTAGTGGGTCCTCCACCCTTGCAGAGGTTAGGGGGCGCAGTGAGCCTAAATCTGATCAGGAAGTGGTCGGTCCATGGCAACGGAGAGATGGACAACTCCTCCACACCGCCACCCTGCTCCCATCCCTGGCAGAAAACCAAGTCCAATGTATGTCCAGCACAGTGGGTAGGGCCAGTTATTCGTTGGGACAGCCCCATGGTTGCCATGGCGGACATGAAGTCCTGAGCTGCTCCTGTGAGGGTCGCCTCGGCATGGATGTTGAAGTCCCCCAGCACAAGAAGCCGTTGAGACTCCAACGCCAGGCTCGAGACCACCCCCGCTAGCTCAGGTAGGGAGACTGTAGTGCAGCGAGGTGGACGGTACACTAACAGAATCCCTATTCTGTCCCGGTCACCCACCCTCAGGTGGACGCATTCAAAATTTGTGGTCTGCGGGATGGGGCTCCTGGTCAGATGGATGGAATCTCTATAGACCACTGCGACCCCGCCTCCCCGTCCTCCGGATCTCGGTTGGTGCTGTACGGAGAAGCCTGGAGGACAAAGCTGGGTAAGATTTACGCCCCCAGCTTCATCCAACCAGGTCTCCGTAATGCACGCCAGATCTGCCCGCTCATCCAGGATTAAGTCCTGGATCCAGGTTGTTTTTCCGTTGACAGACCTGGCGTTCAGCAGCACCACCTTCAATCCGGAGGGCCCGCTCACCTGGTTACACCAATATACCTTAGGAGACCGGTTTAGGGTTGTTAATGTTGGTAAGCGGTCCGAATTAAGCCGAATTTGAGGTCTCCTTTTACCGCATCTCCTCCTCCCCACCACGACCTCTATGGGGGCCCCTCGGCTAGTGGAACACCTCCCCTCCTCCATGCCGCAGTCCAGCACCAAGGTCTTATTTCCAATATCGCTCGAAGTTTGGATTGTTGGCCTTTGCCATCTCCCTTGCCTCCCCTCCTCCCCCCTCCCCGCCCCATCCTTGTTCACAGGCTCCAGCCCTCCTCCTCCCCTGCCCCCTCCACTAGTCAGCAGTAACAGGGACAGAACAAATAGGGGGATGGGGAGCCACATGGATAACAATAGATTCAGGTGGGGCTAGGCGTTCAGCCACACCAGTTAAACAGTTCGTAAAGTGCAAGAGACTTAAATGCCACCCAGTCAGTAATATCCCTCAATCAACAACATACTGCGTACCGTTGGGCACATACATAAAGTGCAAGATCTAAGGTGCAGTACATAAAGTGCAAGATCTAAGTGCAATAGATACCCAAACTGGTTCTCTCAATTAACTAAAGTGCGGCATAGAGGAAAAGGATGGGGGCGTAGTGCTGGTATAATTTAGCAGCAGTGGCAGGCGCCTTAAAGTGCTATTGCGTTCTTGATCAAATTAGCAGCAAACGACAACCAAGGGGTAACTGAGGTAGTGATATGTAATCACACTCTCACAAGGATGATGGTAATAGTAATTGGATAAGGTTATTAAAATTGTTATGATTCAGATGTAATCCCTAGACGGTTGGTCTAAAAGCGGATGGGTCATCCGGCGATGTCAACACAGCGGCGGTCAGCACAGTTGAACTACGATGATATCTCTTCATACAAAGAGGCCAGCATAAGAGGTCTACACAAACGGTCTACACAAGAGGTCTACACAAGAGGTCTACACAGTAACAATCAGCAGTTCAACACAGTCAACACAATCAGCAGGCACTGCTGGACCATGAAAGATCACACAATTTGTCCAAGATTGGATCAGCGGGATGCAAAGGTGGCGGTAATTTGGTCACAGGTGGCCGACTCAGTCTTCCGGGGGTGGTGGATACCGGACAACCACCGAAAGATCTAAAATGCTCTAGGCTAAAGTGACATAGTAGTAGAACCAGTTCGAAAAAAGTTCTTTGCCTTCTTGGACTAGGCCACTTCTCAATCAAGGGTAGTCAGTTCAGAATTAGGAGACCGGTTTCTGAGGATCCGTGAAGGACAAGCCGGCATCCCCTTGGCCAGGCTCCCGCCTCTTCCCGACCAGCCAATGGGTGGTGGCACTAATCACAAGCAGATGAGCAGATGGTATACTCATGCAAGAGGCAGTGTCTGTTGGTCCGTTGTTAGTCAATTCACGTCACAGTTGCCAAGAGCTTTCAAAGCTGGAGATCAGATGTTATTTATACAGCAACACAATAGCAGCAACACAAGATTGGGGTCTCAGTAGTGACAACTGGGCTTCTAAAGGCTTCTCCCAAGCAGCAACACAGCAATGGATCAGAGCAGCTCAGCAAAAAGGGCCATCTTCCAGCCGAACCCGAAGCCGAAAGCGGCAGCACAAGCAAAGCCCTGCAGGGATAATATCTGCGCCTTCGGGTCTTCCAAGCGCAGGCGAAATTAGGATATTAGGAGGGAGCGAGCTCCACCGAGCTCCGGCCGAGAAGGTGAAAATAATGGCCTCAGCTCAGCCTCCTTCTTCTCCCCTCTCTCTCCCTTCCTATTTCCCTGGAAATCTCACCAGACGGCCCCTATGGGGTCCTGGGGTGTTGCAGGTCAGGGACTCGTTGTTATTTTTTATTTTTGAGCTCTCTCTGATCTTGACTAAGAGAGGGAGTACTCTGCCCGCGTTGTAATAGATGGTCTAGAAGGGAGCGTTTTAACCTTGTTGTAAAGGCAGCCACACTCTAACCCTCTGATCTTCCCCTCCCGCGAATCTTACTCACGAAGAGCAATTAAACTCAGTTGTAAATCTTCTCTGGGGAACAGTTTGGCTCAGATGTAAATCTTTCTCACAGAGAGCGATTTAGCTAAGTTGGCTAAGTTGTAAATCTTTTTTCGGGAGAGCTTCTTCTCCGGAGCTCGGCAGAGTGCGGTGTCATCTGTACGCAGATGATGTCCAACTCTGTCACTCCTTTCCACCTGCTACTAAGGAGGCTGTCGAGGTCCTGAACCGGTGCCTGGCCGCTGTGACGGTCTGGATGAGGGCGAACAAACTGAAACTAAATCCAGACAAGACAGAGGTACTCCTGGTCAGTCGCAAGGCCGAACGGGATATAGGGTTACAGCCTGTGCTGGATGGGGTCGCACTCCCCTTGAAGGCGCAGGTTCGCAGCTTGGGTGTGACCCTGGATTCATCGTTGAGCCTGGATCCCCAGGTTTCAGCGGTGACCAGGGGAGCATTTGCACAGCTTCGGCTCGTGCGCCAGCTGCGCCCGTATCTCGGAAGTCTGACTTGGCCACGGTGGTACACGCTCTGGTCACATCCCGGCTTGACTACTGCAACGCTCTCTACGTGGGGCTGCCCTTGAAGACGGCCCGGAAGCTTCAGCTAGTTCAGCGTGCGGCAGCCATGTTACTAACTGGAGCGGGATACAGGGAGCATACAACGCCCTTGTTGTCCCAGCTCCACTGGCTGCCGATTTGCTACCGGGCCCAATTTAAGGTGCTGGTGTTGGCCTACAAAGCCCTGAACGGCTCCGGCCCAAAATACCTTTCAGACCGCATCTTGGCCTATGAGCCCACGAGGACCTTGAGATCGTCTGGGGAGGCCCTTCTCTCGATCCCGCCTGCCTCACAGGCACGCCTGGCGGGGACGAGAGAGAGGGCCTTCTCAGTGGTGGCCCCCCGGTTGTGGAACACTCTCCCTACAGACATCAGGCAGGCGCCCTCTCTTTTGTCCTTCCGAAAAAGCCTCAAGACGTGGCTGTTCGAGAGGGCATTTAATTAAGTGCTATAGTAATGTGGTAAAGACGACTGGAATGGTACAAGGAATACGAGATTGGTCACGATTCTATTACGAGACGAAGCGGATTAGTTAGTGTAATTTTAACTGTTGTATTGTTGTATGGTTAATATGCTGTTGTACTTGTCTTTGTGTAAATTGCCTTTTGTACTGTACACCGCCGTGAGTCGCCCGAGTGGGCTGAGAATGGCGGTTAATAAATGCTCCAAATAAAATAAATAAATAATAAAATAAAGCATCCTCGACAGATGGCCATCCATATTGCTGGAAACATTAGAGAGCTCCAGATATTCATTTGGTGGGGCAGCAGAGAAGGCTTTGTCTTCACTGCTCCTGGGCTCTAGGCCTCCCTCCCTTCAAAGAAAAGATGGGTTGCCCTCCATCGTCCTTCTGCCAAAAGCTCTTTGAAAACAATTCCAGCAGGATTTTGGCCAATCCCTGCTTGCTTGACCACACACTGAACTTAGTTTCTTTGTATTTTTATTAATGAGTTTTAAACTGGGTTTTTAATTTATCTGTGCGATATTGGCTGGCTTTGTTGTGCACTTCAGTTGGTACTTTTATCCATTTTGTTCTGATAGACACCCTGTGTTCCATTGGAGGAATTAATTAGAATATGAATTAAATAAAGGCTGATTACCCCTTATGCAAAATTACCAGAAGGCTCTGCAGGAGTCCACCGTGTACCCTGCAGCTGTGGACAAGTCTACATAGGGACCACCAAACGCAGCACCCAAACACAAATCAAGGAACATGAAAGGCCCTGCAGACTCCTTCAACCAGAGAAGTCAGCCATAGCAGAGCACCTGATGAACCAACCTGGACACAGTATATTATTTGAGAACACAGAAATGCTGGGCCACTCTCACAACCACCATGTCAGGCTACACAGAGAAGCCATGGAAATACACAAGCATGTGGACAATTTCAACAGAAGGGAGGAAACCATGAAAATGAACAAAATCTGGCTTCCAGTATTAAAAAACTCTAAAATTACAACAGCAAAACAAGGACATCTAATCACCTCTCAACAAAAGTTTGCTCTAGGCACTGTCAGGCCATCAAATGCTAATCAAGGCAGTCAGTTAAAACATTCACACCTAGCTCCAGCAGACAAGAGTCCTTTGTCCCACCCTGGTCATTCCACGATATATAAACCCTTTTTCCTAGTTCCAACAGACCTCACTACCTCTGAGGATGCTTGCCATAGTTGCAGGCAAAACGTCAGGAGAGAATGCCTCTAGAACATGTCCATATAGCCCGAAAAAACCTACAACAACCCAGCCTTCGACAATACAGAGCTTTGTTTGTTTGTTTGTTTTTTATTTTGACATACTTGCATATACAAACTTGAGATATCTTGACAGTAGGATTCCAATCTAAACATGACATTCATTTTGTTCCATATATAACTTATAAGTTTAGCCTGAAGCTGATTGTGTACACAATATTTTAAATAATTTTGTGCATGAAAAAGTTTGGGTATACAGGCAGTTCTCAACTTACAAATGACTCCTGGTGAAGAACGGAGTAACAATTCTCATTTGAACCCGCTCGGTCACTGCGCTCAGCAGCGGAGTACAGGCATGGGCAAACTTCAGCCCTCCGGGTGTTTTGGACTTCAACTCCCGGGTGTTAGGAATTGTGTGAGTTAAAGTACAAACACCCTGAGAGGGCCAAAGTTTTCCAATGCCTGGGGGAGGCCCTCCTCTTGATCCCACCCCGTCTCAAATCCGGTTGGTGAGGGTGAGAGAGAGGGCCTTCTCTGCAGTCACCCTCACCTCTGGAACTCCCTCCTGAAAGAAATCAGAATGGTCTCACTGCTGTCCATCATTAGGAAGCAAATAAAAATTCATTTGATCATTTGATCGTAAACCACTCTCCAACATTAACACCAATGCAACTTGAGAGCATTAGAAATCCGTTTTTGGTCAACTTTAGATTTGGTTTGGTTATTTGGGGTGCTGATTCAGAAAACTGCATTGGACAGACCACATCAGTTCTAGTTTCTGACACAGAACATATGGCAACCAGTAGCCACCATCTGCTTGCCCACAGAAAACCATATTTAATCATCTAGAGCCACGGACCTTATTTTAGATCTCATTGGAACCACTGCTATATACTGAGGCTTAGGGAGATGTGAATGTTTAAAGAAAAAGCCTTATGAAATAGGAATGTAATATGGACATGGCTTTTAACCTTGTTTTTATTGATATTGTTCTTAATTTGTTAGTTGGTGATTTGTATGATTGTTGAATGTGCTGTATTGTCCACTGGAATTTTGTTAAGTTATTGTTGTGTTGTTTATGGCATTGCATGTTTGCTTTTTATGCTGTGAGCCCCCCCCCCCCCCCCGAGTTCCCATGGGGTGATATGGTGGGAGAGAAAGAAAGTTTTACTTTCAACAGTAAATGAGGGAAATCTACTCCTGGAAGAGTTATGATCAAGGGAAAATTGGATTTCCACAACAAGCCACATTTTCCAAAATCCAATGGCCACAGGCACAGAAAGGGAGGTGACATCTTCTGAAGAGGGGTACAGGCAGCAAAGGAAACACCATAGGAGTGTTGACACTTCCCTATGTGATCCAAAGCTAAAGATACATATTTTTGGCTGGCGTTAACACTTAAAAATGTACCTGTTCCAACTTACAAACCAATTCAATTTAAGAATAAACAGAAGCCTTTGTTTGTAATTTGAGGATTACCCGTACTGAATAATCCAAAAGCAAAAATGGTTCTCAACTGAACGATTTTGGAGTATTTTAGATTCAGGAATTGTTAATAAGAGATGCTCAATTTCTAATACATGGTAAAAGGAAGACCCCAGGGTCTTTACTTAGAAGAAGGCAGCTTTATATGTTTGGAGAGTAAACTTGGATTGCACCTTGCAAGAGAACAAAGATGGAGAGAATTCACTTCGAGGCAGGCCTGGGCCAACTTGGGCCCTCCGGGTGTTTTGGACTTCAACTCCCACAATTCCTAAAATGCCTGCTTTAAGGCTTGGGGGACCTGGGTGAAGAAGGCACTGATTTCTCTGTCCGCTGCGTTGCCTGCCTGACCGCACTCAAGGAGGACAGCTTTCAAGACCAGGAAGGTGGTCTAGATTTTCCCACAGAAGCTCAAGGTCTTAACAGCTTAGGAAAAGCTTATAATAGAGTAAGAAGTGGGACAGAGAAGCAGGCCCACTTGGAGGAGAGGCCATGTGATGCCAGCATCGGGGTTAAAACTGTCTTGGATCTCATTTGCCCTCCCTACTATTTTTAGGCGCTAGGATTAATGGAGAACACAATGAGAGGGGCCACTGAGCACCCTGTGCCACAAATGTAAGTGCAGACCATCAAACGAAATGGAAGGAGATTAGCTTTGACGGAGAGAATCTCAGAGCAAATCGGCCAGGTTTTCTTCTTGGCTGCAAAGGGAGGGACTCTAGGATATGCTGGACTGGAAGGCCGGTGATCTGAAGCTCTTAAGTTGCATCCGCAGTTTCAGGTAACCACGGTCAGGCCAGGAATGTGTTTCAATTCCCACGGCTAAGGGGGTCTTGCACCGCTCCACGGTTTGTCTAATAAGAGCCTGAGGGCACTCTCCCTCCTTGGGAAGGGAGGTCACACTAGTGAAAGCTCCATTTGCGGGAAAGCACTGCTGGCACTTTCCGCTGGAGACTGCCATGGCTTGCAGAAACCACACCTGACTCACAGCTCCAGATGCAAAGAGGCCTGGAGCACAGTGAAACCAGAGATTGCTTATCTACACTTGTGGGGAAAGCAGAAAGAGCTGGAGGATGGCCTCCTTCACCCAAATATATTGATGTCACATCCCCCTCCTCCGTAATGCCATTTTATTCATGCAAAGTAAAACTGCATTGGTCCGTACCAAGACCTCTTAGAAACTTCTATTACAAAGAATATTGGCACTGGGACTGTGGCACAACTGGCTGGGAGTCAGCTGCATTAAGATCACTACTGACCGAAAGGTCATGAGTTCGAAGCCAGCCCTGGTCGGAGTGAGCTCCCGACCAAAATTGTGTAGCTTGTTGTTGACCTTTGCAGCCCGAAAGACAGTTGCATCTGTCAAGTAGGAAATTTAGGTACCACTTTGTGGGGAGGCTAATTTAACTGATTTATGAGGCCATAAAAAACTCCAGGAAGAATGCAAAGAATGAGGATGTGACAGCTCCCCTGGTGGCCAGAAGTTGAAAAGTTAAATAGCCTCTGAGTGTCTTTCTATATATGTTGTGTGTCTATGTCACTGAATGTTTGCTGTGTATATGTACATTGTAATCCACCCTTGAGTCCCCTGCGGGGTGAGAACGGCGGAATATAAATACCATCCATAAATAAATAAATAAATAAATAAATAAATAAATTAATAAATTAATTTTGTTGACGATGATCCTGTTTTCCTCCCTAATGAGGACATGTAGTTGTCTACGAAACATTAAACAATATATGCAGTTTTCCCTCGCTACTTCGCGGTTCGCTTTCCGTGGACTTGCTGTTTCGCGGGTTTTTGCCTCACAGTTTATGAATAATAATAATAATAATAATAATAATAATAATAATAATAATAATAAAAATAATAATACTTTATTTATATTCCACTCTATCTCCCCAAAGGGACTCAGGATGGATTCCAAACATAAAAGGCAAACATTCAATGCCCGAATACAACAACAATACATCCATGCTAACGAAATTTATACAACCCAATATATAAATACAAATTATAACTTAACAAACTAAAATTAAATAACAAGCACAGCCTGTTATAACAGATATAAGACAAAACATCCAACATCAAATGGAAACACTTATTTCCCATTTCTTTGGGGCAAATCGATTAATCCTTGTTCAATATATTACAGACAGTTCTCACAATCTGTAGTCTGTAATTTCTAAGGGAACTTCTTCATTACCAACAATTCATGATTTCATTATGATGAAATCATAAATTGTCAGTAATTAAGAAGCTCCCTTCAAAATTATAAACTACCTCGAGATTTTAAAAGCAGATGTTTCAAAGGATGCTCTTACTTTGAATTGCGGAGAAATTATGCATTGATAATATGATTATTAATAAAATAGTTAATACAACTATGATTATAACAAAAGTCCTGAATCTTTCAAAAGAATATGCAGGATGGGATTCCAAACAGATTTAATCCAGCAACTAGCAGGCAATGTAATGAGTTTTACCACAATGTAATAAGCTCCTTCTAATAATTCTCATGTTTCATAATTAGAGGAGTATTAGCACACCTCCCGCCTTCTAAGAGGGAGTTGTTGTTGTTCATTCGTTCAGTCGTCTCCGACTCTTCGTGACCTCATGGACCAGCCCACGCCAGAGCTCCCTGTCGGCCGTCACCACCCCCAGCTCCTTCAAGGTCTGTCCAGTCACTTCAAGGATGCCATCCATCCATCTTGCCCTTGGTCGGCCCCTCTTCCTTTTGCCTTCCACTTTCCCCAGCATAATTGTCTTCTCTAAGCTTTGCTGTCTCCTCATGATGTGGCCAAAGTACTTCAACTTTGTCTCTAGTATCCTTCCCTCCAATGAGCAGTCGGGCTTTGAGGATGGACTGGTTGGATCTTCTCGCAGTCCAAGGCACTCTCAGAACTTTCCTCCAACACCACAGTTCAAAAGCATCTATCTTCCTTCGCTCAGCCTTCCCTATGGTCCAGCTCTCACATCCATAGGTTACTACAGGGAATACCAATGTTTTAACTATGTGGATCTTCATTGCCAGTGTGATGTCTTTACTCTTAATTATTTTATTGAGATTGTTCATTGCTCTCCTCCCAAAAAGTAAGCGTCTTCTGATTTCCTGGCTACAGTCTGCATCTAAGAGGGAGAACGTTCACAAATTCCAATCCATGGCAGACAAGCTTACTTATCCACACACCTCAAGTCTCTGTCTGAATACAACCGTTCTGGCAAAGGGATGAAAAGTGAAATTTCGGAATACGTGTTGCATAACTGCAGGAATGTAAAGATCTCTGTCTTGCATTCATTTCTCCAAATCACTCCCGCATTCCCTTCCTATTTCACATTCAGTTGTAAAACTACATTTTTTCTGATGTGGAAACAGGTACATTTTTAGCATACCTTTTAAAGTAGTCTTCTCATACATTCAGGCAGTCACGAAAGGTAGCTATGCTGCCCATTTTTAAACATTTACGTTATAACGTGTATATCTACATAATTTAAAGAAAAAACCTGCTGCATGGCATTTCCTCCCAATGATGAAAACTCAAAAGATAATTGACTTTCAGTCTTGGGAACTACAAATGAGGTATGTTGGGGTTTTAAAACTCAGCCAATAACTGTTCTCAGGTATTCCTATCTATCTATACAAACAGTCAGAGTAATTAGAAAACAACACATCAGTATCACAGACTACAAAATATATAAGTAAGAGATGAGCAGTAAGCCAATGTGGTGTCAGTAGTTTGGCTATTGGATTAGGACAATGAGAGACAGAAGTGGCATGCC
This sequence comes from Anolis sagrei ordinatus, assembly GCF_025583915.1. NCBI lineage: Eukaryota > Metazoa > Chordata > Lepidosauria > Squamata > Anolidae > Anolis > Anolis sagrei. The sequence continues at coordinate 132,218,860 of NW_026847660.1, read as the reverse complement.
CATATGTGCCCAGATTACAATCACTGACAATCACATAAAACAACTGCAAGCTTTTAGCACAAGACAGAAGCACATCAAAAACATTTCAGGATTTAAAAGGTGTATTTATTTATTTATTTATCTATTTATTTATTTACGGCATCTATATGCCGCCCTTCTCACCCCGAAGGGGACTCAGAGTGGCTTACAAGATATATTTTCATACAATATATTATATTATTACCATAGTACAATATCAGTATTATATATTACTATATTGCACTATACTATTATATTGTAATCTTATTAGTAATGTTACATGTAATGTAAATATAATATAATAATAATAATAACACTTTATTTGTACCCCGCTACCATCTCCCCAAGGGACTCAGTGCGGCTTACATGAGGCCGAGCTCAAACATAATACAAGCAATAATCACAACAATACAAGCAATTAAAATAAAGAACATAGACAATAACATACAGCATTACCAGTAAGACAACATACAATTAAAATTGGAAATACTGCTGAAGCATGGACGAAAAGGTGATAGTGGCGTTTGTGAAAGGATATACATGCAGACCTAAAATGTAAAGTGCTTCGGAGGACAAAGTGCTATGGGTTCATTATTCCGGGAAGGCACACTGGAACAACCATGTCTTCAAGCTCCTCCTAAAGACTGCCAGGGTTGGGGCCTGCCCGATGTCCTTAGGGAGTGAGTTCCAGAGTCGAGGGGCCACCCCCGAAAAGGCCCTCTCTCTCGTCCCCACCAATTGCGCCTGCGATGCTGGTGGGATCGAGAGCAAGGCCTCTCCAGATGAACAAAGAGATCGTGTGGGTTCGTATACAGAGATGCGGTCACACAGGTAGGGGGGTCCCAAACCGTTCAGGGCTTTGTAGGTAAGAACCTGCACCTTGAATTGGGTTCGGTAGATGAATGGCAGCCAGTGGAGCTCCTTGTCCACCGAGTTGAACAATTCCAAACCTTTGGTAATGATTTGGAGCAAGTTGGGCAACACAGGAGGTAGCTACTAAGAGCTACCTGTTGAGGCATCAATTTCTCAGTTTGTGCAGGATTGTAAAACATGGAGTTTTTATTGGGAAATCATCATCATCTTTAATTACTTATTAATCGCCCTCCATCCGAGATGCTCCAGGCAATTTACATTGCAGAAATTATACAGGATAAAGCACATACATACAAATATTAAAATTAAATTGACTGCAAACCCTTGGCACAAGGAATTCCCAATTGCAGGGTTCATAGTCAGCCATAATCTTCTGTGTCCTCTTTTTACCAAGTTGCCTGCAAGCCAGTCTTACATCCACTGAAGCGAGTGGCTGCCTGAACCGAGGGCATCTTCATCCGACAGTGTAATCTCAGTAGCTAAAACCAATTGCATTTGAACAACATGCATCTTCTGTACTGACAGCTTCTGCTTACAATTATTAAACTATCTTCTCCCCAAAGGTAAATGCCTTAAGACGATTTCCACAAGTTCTGTCCTTGGAATACATCTCCTGTGTCTTGTAAATTCACAAGCACCAATACTACTTTTTCCCTTTTTTATACTTGCACTATTCTGTTCAATAAGCAAACCTCACTCTCTGAAGTTAAATTGATCCATGACCAGGAGTTTTCTCTAAGGTTTGATTATCCCCAGGCTTCTCAATGAATTGGACCTGCCTATCTGCACGACTGCCTCCTCCCCTACAAACCCACACGCTCCTTAAGATCTTCCGGGGATGTCCTTCTCTCGCTCCYGCCCCCATCTCAGGCGTGGTTGGTGGGGACGAGGGAGAGGGCATTCTCGGTGGTGGCCCCCCGTCTCTGGAACTCCCTCCCTAAGGAGATCAGGCAGGCACCCTCCCTACCCACATTCCATAAGGAACTAAAGACGTGGATGTTTCGTTGTGCCTTCAACTGATGACTTCTATGACAAACGATTGTACCGTGGGTTGTTGTAGATTTTTTCGGGCTATATGGCCATGTTCTAGAGGCATTCTCTCTTGACGTTTTGCCTGCATCTATGATGAGCATCCTCAGAGGTAGTGAGGTGACTACCTCTGAGGATGCTTGCCATAGATGCAGGTGAAATGTCAGGAGAGGATGCCTCTAGACCATGGCCATATAGCCCGAAAAAACCTACAACAACCCAGTGATTCCGGCCATGAAAGCCTTCGATTGTACCGTGATCTGTTTTCACTATTTAATCTGAATTCCTATATTACATCATTATTCATATATGTAAGTTAAACTGAGATAATCCTGATCCTGTTTAATTGCTCTGTTCTCATGATATCTCCTATGCCATTTATGTTCCTATCCACCTTATTGAACTATCTGCCCTTTAATCAATTTGTATGCTGGCCTTCCCCCCCCCCCCTCCAAAATTGGTTTGCTGTTTGCTTGATACTTCTTTATTACTGTTATGCTGTTTGTGCTATTTTAATTTGTAATTTGCTGTTTTCTTTGCTTTTAATCTGTATGTTGCCTGGGCTTGGCCCCATGTAAGCTGCCCCAAGTCCCCTTGGGGAGATGGAGGCAGGGTAGAAAAATAAAATGGGAAAGAAGTTGGCACCTTCATCCATGTATGGTGGAAAGGCAAAAAAACTAAATCCTTCTGGCGGGCGATTCATAAAAAGATGGAACTAATTCTACAAATAAAATTTGATCTCAAGCCGGCGTATTTCCTATTGGGTATAACTGATTTTGAAATGAAAATAAACACAAATAAAATTTTCATCTGCCTTATAACAGCAGCCAGGATTAAACTAGCACAATTATGGAAAACAAACACAATGCCAACTATAGAAAACTGGCTATTGAAGGTCTGGGATATAATGAACATGGATTTACTCACACAAAGACTAACAGACAATAGTACAATGAGACAAAAAACAAATTGAGAAAAATTCACGGACTTCATTAGGAACGAGAAACCAGAAATATATTTGCAAGAGTCATAAGAAACCTCAAAGACCACAATATAAAGAAACTAGAAGGCAAAAACTAGAAAAAGGAAGGAAAAGAATGGACAACATAACCGGAGAAAACCTGGAAGCCATCTTATCTTTCTTCTTTATTTTCTTCTTTTTTTTTCTCTTTTCTTTTCCCATGCCTCTATTTCCCTATTTCATTTTCCTACTGTCCTTATACAATATGTTCTCACACTTTCACTGTAATCTTTTTAAAAAAAACCATTTTTTTTCTTCTTTTCACACTCCAGTTTAATGGAGTTTAATTTTATTTGCAAGGGGAAAAAATCAATAAAAATATTTATATATTAAAAAAGAAAGAAAAATAAAGTTCTTCTTCTTCCTCTTCTTCTTCTACTACTACTACTACTACTACTACAAATCCAGGCACTCTCCAAAATGCTTCATGGTGCAAAAGTGCTAAAGGATGCCACAAATATACGTTCTCAGTGATAACAAAATCCAAGATTAAGATCTTGACACAGTTACTAGGCTCTGATTTATACACGAACCCTCTGCACAAATGTACAGGAACCTCTTTGGGTTCAGAACAAGCTCAACCCTCTCTCCCCAGATTCAAACCTCTGACTTGTTGGTCCGCAATCCTGCCAGCACAAGGGCTTAACGCATTGCAACATTGGGGGCTCCTAGACCTTTTCATAACATAATATAGCTGGACTTACCTACCTGAACCCAGAACAAAAAAATGAAATGCTAGCCAGACGTCCGATCCTCTGCAGCAGCCCTCACTACTCAGTCTGGTCATCACCACCGCATTCCCACATGATTGTCCCTATGGAAGGTTTCATTCCTACTTTAGTAGAAGGGTCATCACCATACAAATGTCAAGGGATGCTGAAAAGAAAACCACCTCCTTGCTTGCCTCCTGCAAGATCCATGCATCAGCTCCTCTTCCAATCCAAAAATGTCACTGGATGATAAAGAGAGAGGGGGGAAACAAGCAAGGCACGACCAAGCTGATTCCTTTTGCACAAATACTCGGCGTCCTATTCTAGTGGGAAACTACTCAGCAGGTCATTTTCCCAGATAAAGTTCAGTTTTGGGAACCAAGAATGTGATACTGAACAATAGCCTTTCTCTGTGAGTTTGCTACAGAAGGAACATAGCAACATCAACAAGCCACTATTCTCCTTTCAGATTCCCATGGGAAGAAGTGCGCCCTTGCAAGATGGAGATACGCAAAAAAGAAAGCCAAGTGGAAACAGAGAGCGTTCTATGAGGGACGCGCTCGGTGCAAGAGGCCAAATGCAGTCTGCAAACTCTGCCAAAACAATTGGGCCCTGAGTGCTCCCCATACTCAAGGCTGGTCCTTGTCATATGGGGCTTTAACCACACACAGATTAGATAACCAAAAGGGAGAGGGGAAAGAGAAGAGATCTAAAAGTTAGAAGGAAAAAAGGCACAGTGTACACATAACTGATAAAATGTTTGGAGCTTTCAATTTCCAGAAAATCATAATACTCATTTCACCTTAAGAACAGACAAGCATCCCGAGCTCTGAGGATCACCTGGGAAGGAATCCCACTGGAGCATTGCAGCACACCCAAATACCTGGGAGTCACTCTGGACCGTGCTCTGACCTACAAGCAGCACTGCCTGAACATCAAGCAAAAAGTGGGTGCTAGAAACAATATCATACGAAAGCTGACTGGCACAACCTGGGGATCACAACCAGACACAGTGAAGACATCTGCCCTTGCGCTATGCTACTCTGCTGCTGAGTATACGCATGCCCAGTGTGGAACACATCTCACCACACTAAAACAGTGCATGTGGCTCTGAATGAGACATGCCGCATTATCACGGGGTGTCTGCGCCCTACACCACTGGAGAAATTACACTGTTTAGCCAGTATTGCACCACCTGACATCCGCCGGGAAGTAGCAGCCAATAGTGAAAGGACCAAGGCAGGGACATCTCCGGCCCATTCCGTTTGGGTATCGGCCAGCATGCCAACTACTTAAATCAAGAAATAGTTTTCTAAGATCTACATAGATACTTGCTAGAACACCTCAGCAAGCAAGAGTCCAAAAGTGGCAGGCTCAAACCCAGAACCTCAATCAATGGCTGATACCAAATGAGAGACTCCCTCCTGGGCACACAGAAAACTGGGCGACTTAGACTGCGCTCTGGCACCATGAGATGCAGAGCCAACCTTCAGAAATGGGGCTACAAAGAGGAATCCACGACATGCGAGTGTGGAGAAGAGCAAACCACTGACCACCTGCTGCAATGCACCCTGAGCCCTGCCACATGCACAATGGAGGACCTTCTTGCGGCAACACCAGAGGCACTCCAAGGGGCCAGATACTGGTCAAAGGACACTTTATCAACTACCAAGCTTGCAAACTTTGTGTTTTGTCTGTTTGTTTGTTAAAAATGCAATACAACTGTTTGGTTTGCCCCTGACACGATAAATAAATCACACTCTTTCAAAACACCCAGCACATTTCAAAATCTGAGACACAAACCAAGACTCATTATTTTCATCCAGAACACTAACGTATAGTAGGATACTCCACCCAATATAGCTTTCCATTACATTTGCTCATGATCCTAATATAGCATTACCAGCTGGTTGAACCACATCAGTCCTCAGAAGGCCACAGCTGCCTCCCTAATGCTATATAATTTTATTATCTGTTTATTAGAGTCATTATGTCCTGCCTTTTCTCCGGAGATCTCAGGGCAGCTTACAAGAAAATAAACATAAAACAAGTACAAAAGCTTTTAGAGGCTAAAAATATACTAAATAGATTATTAAATCTAAAAACAGATGGTTTAAAACAGGTTAAACCAGTGTATTGTCAAAAGCTTTCATGGCCAGAATCACTGTGATGTTGTGAGTTTTCCAGGCTGTCTGGCAACGTTCCAGAAGCATTCTCTCCTGACGTTTCGCCTGCATCTATAGCAGGCATCCTTAGAGGTTGTGGGGTCCGTTGGAAACTAGGAAAATTTATTATTATTTATTTCAAACGTTCTCAACCCCCAAGGGGGGACTCAGGATGATTCACAATTGGCAGCAATTTGATGCCAACACATTCACCATAACAACATAACACAGATTCAACATTAATTAAACCATTAAATTATAAAATAGCCAATTAAAACGTTTAAAACATTATTGTTACAATAGCAATATAACTGCATCCAAGTTCAACTGAGAGACCCAGCCCAAAGCCTGTGCATTATCAATTAAAATATAATATTGCGACTGCTGTTAGGCCTACTGCCTAAATGCCTGATCCCAAAACCATGTCTTGAGCTTTTTCCTGAAGGAAAGGAGAGATGGAGCTGAGTTGATTTCCCTGAGGAGTGTGTTCCACAGACGGGGGGCCACCACCGAGAAGGCCCTGTCTCTCGTCCACACCAGTCAAATTTGCTAAGAGGATGGGATTGAGAGCAGGACCTCCCTGGATGATCTTAAACTCAGAGGTTGATACGTTCAGACAAGTAAGCTGGGCGAGAATCATAAAGGGCTTTATAGGCCAAGACCAGCACTTTAAATTGTGCTCAGAACTGAACTGGCAGCCAGTGGAGTTGACATAACAGGGGGGTGGTATGTTCCCTGTATATCGATCCGGTGAGTAAAAATGGGGTTTATATATCTGTAGAATGTCCAGGGTGAGAGAAAGAACTCTTGTCTGTTGGAGGTAGGTCTGAATTTTTCAACTGGTCACCCTGGACAACCTCTGAAGATGCCTGTCATAGATGCAGATGAAATGTCAGGAGAGAATGCTTCTGGAACATGGCTAGACAGCCCAGAAAACTCACAACAACCCAGGTTAAAGCAGGCTTGAATGATAATGATATAACTATAGAGCACGTGAAGCGTGGACCAAAATCACGTTTGGCCCAAAGACTTTAATAAAAAGCCATTGTACTGCCACAATGTATTTCCCATATCGATGGGGCGTAAGGGAGGTGCTCCCCCAAACGTTGAGGTCCCAAGGCATTTAGAGCTTTGTGTATTATTATTACCAGCACATTGAATTCGCAAGAGAATGTATTGGCATCACATGCAATTCTTTCCAACAGCTGTCTTATATAACTGAATGGAATTCCAGTCTGTCGGCTTAGTTTTGCACCAGGTGCCATTTCCAATGCAACATATCAATTACAAAACCACTTTATGCAATCATTGTGCTAAGAGATGCAAGCTGCAGCTCTTCCCTCATGGAAATAATTCTGAGCAATGTGTACAGAATCTATCTGTTGCACTCCAAGAATGGGAATCACATCTGTACTTAACACACACTCCCGTCCAAGGTAAAATAGCAAAGCCATCTATTGAAGAATATATATGAAAAGCAATTCAGTAAGAATAGTATAAAAAACAAAGTCTAAATATTAGGAATAATCCATAGAATTCAAAGTACATGAGTAGAATCAAAAACCAGGAATACAAAAGCAGAATAAATCCAAAACATGAGATTCAGAGAAACATAGAATATGGAACCAGAAATTTCTTGACATGAGAGAAGTTTTATACTCAACCACCAACTGGCAAAACAGTCTCCTGGCCTCGCTAATATAGACAGAAAATCATGCCTTCTCCCCTAGGAAACTGATAAGGACTTGGCTAGTAATAGTTATTATTAATAATAGTAATACAACTGGAAAAGCTGACACAATATGAGGATTTAAAGATCGAACTGCAAAGACTCCGGCACAAGCCAGTAAAGGTGGTCCCAGTGGTGATCGGCACACTGGCTGCAGTGCCTCAAGACCTTAGAATCATAGAATAATAGAATCATAGAGTTGGAAGAGACCTCATGGGCCATCCAGTCCAACTCCTTTCTGCCAAGAAGCAGGAATATTGCATTCAAATCACCCCTGATAGATGGCTATTCAGCCTCTGTTTAAAAGCTTCCAAAGAAGGAGCCTCCATCACACTCCGGGTCAGAGAGTTCCACTGCTGAACGGCTCTCACAATCAGGAAGTTCTTCCTCATGTTCAGATGGAATCTCCTTTCTTGTAGTTTGAAGCCATTGTTCCTTGTCCTAATCTCCATGGAAGCAGAAAACAAGCTTGCTCCCTCCTCCTCCCTGTGTCTTCCTCTCACATATTTATACATGGCTATCATATCTCTTCTCATCCTTCTCTTCTTCTGGCTAAACATGCCCAGCTCCTTAAGCCGCTCCTCATAGGGCTTGTTCTCCAAACCCTTGATCATTTTAGTCGCCCTCCTCTGGACACATTCCAGCTTGTCAATCTCTCTCTTGAATTGTGGTTCCCAGAATTGGACACAATATTCCAGGTGTGGTCTAACCAAAGCAGAATAGAGCTTGGGGAGCATGACTTCCCTAGATCTAGACACTAGGCTCCTGTTGATGCAGGCCAAAATCCCATTGGCTTTTTTTGCCGCCACATCACATTGTTGGCTCATGTTTAACTTGTTGTCCACAAGGACTCCAAGATCTTTTTCACATGTACTGCTCTCGAGCCAGACATTGTCCCCCATTTTGTATCTTTGCATTTCGTTTTTTCTGCCTAAGTGGAGTATCTTGCATTTGTCCCTGTTGAACTTCATTTTGTTTGTTTTGGCCAATCATCTCTCTAATCTGTCAAGATCATTTTGAATTCTGCTCCTGTCCTCTGGAGGATTGGCTATCCCTCCCAATTTGGGGTCGTCTGCAAACTTGATGATTCTGCCTTCTAGCCCTTGGTCTGCACTTAAACACAATCGGCGCTGACAAAATTACCATCTGCAGAAGACCATCTTACTGGGATCTGCGGACATCATTCGCCGATACATCACACAGTCCTAGACACTTGGGAAGAGTCCGACTTGTGATCCAATACAACAGCCAGCAGAGTGATCTTGTCTGCTGTGGACTCATCTTGTTGTGTTTCAAATAATAATAATAATAATAATAATAATAATAATAATAATAATAATAATAATAACTTTATTTTTATACCCCGCCACCATCTCCTCAAAGGGCGTCTTGACCTTCGTAAACTCTCATGAGAAGCTCTTTGTTGACGGAACATAAATCTCCTATCTAACTGCTCATTAGTCTGTCCAGCTGGACTTTCATTTTCATCCACTGGCTGCCAATCCGCTACCGGGCACAATTCAAGGTGCTGGCTTTAGCCTATAAAGCCCTAAACGGTTCTGGCCCTGCTTACCTCTCCGAACGCATCTCCACCTATGAACCGACCAGAACATTAAGATCGTCTGGGGAGGCCCTGCTCTCGATCCCGCCTGCGTCACAGGCGCGCTTGGCGGGGACGAGAGACAGGGCCTTCTCAGTGGTGGCCCCTCGGCTATGGAATGCCCTACCGGCAGACATCAGGCAGGCACCTTCGCTGCTGACGTTTCGGAGAATGGTTAAGACCTGGCTTTATGAACAAGCGTTTGGTTAAGCAGTGCAACCAATCATAGGAAGACGGTAAATGGAACATAGGAATGGCACAAGGATTATGAGAACGGATCTGATTTCAACTGAGGCGTTATGTTATGTCTGTTTTGTTGATCTGTCTTGTTGATTGTTAACTGTTGTGGATTGATGCTGTTGATCCTGTTTGTTGCATTGTTATGTTTTAATTGCACTGACACTGTTTGATAATTGTACCATGTAAACCGCACTGAGTCGCCTGTTAAGGGCTGAAAAATGCGGTATAAAAATAAAGCAAATAAATAAATAAATAAATCCTCTGAACTTAGTTCAGTTTCTGACCTTGCTTCCCTAGCAAACTGCCTTTCTGGAATGTGGCCTTCAGACAGAGACCGCTCATGTTCAGGGCTTAAAATATCTTGCTGGCTCTCCTGCTGACTTGCAGACCCAAAATCCCTAGTGTCATCAGGCTGGCTAACAGACCCAGAATCCCCAGAGAGATCAGGTGCAGGCACAATCAAAGGCTGGACCACAACACTATCTTCCTTACCCCATTTGGATCCCATCAGCAGAGAAGCACCGTTTCTTTCATCTCTTCAGCATTTTCATTTCAATTGAAAAGAAACATGAATGCATCTGAATTTGGAAACTAAGCAGGTTTAGGCTTGCTGAGTTATTACTTGGATGGAAGGTAATCCCGTAATTCCTGGAAACACCTCACAGGACTATGAAGAAATCCCTCCTGAAATTGCAAAGAGCTTCCTCCTATCAGAACGGACAGTTCTGTTCCTGTCTAAATAGTATGATTTAGTCAGGACAAGTATGATTCCTATGTTCCTATTACACAAAGTGCTTTCTAAAATAATAAGGCACATAACTGCTTACTAAAAATAAAACTCCAAAATAAAAAAAAAATACAGTGCAACAGTACAAAGGAAAGGACCTGTTACGGACACTGTCAGGAAATCCTTGCGATCAGCTCTTAGTACATCTGTCTTTTTCCAGGCTCTACTCCAAGTGAACAATTCATGCAAGTGTGACTTTTTTCATGTCAGGGGCAACTTGAGAAACTGCAAGTCACTTCTGGTGTGAGAGAATTGGCCATCTGCAAGGACATTGCCCAGGGCACACCAGATGTTTTGATGTTTTACCATCCTTGTGGAACGCTTCTCTCATGTCCCCGCATGGGGAGCTGGAGCTGACAGAGGCAGCTCAACCCACTTCTCCCCCGATTTGAACCTCCAACCCGTCGGTCTTCAGTCCTGCCAGCACAAGAGTTTAACCCACTGCACCACTGGGGGCTCCTATGCAAGTGTGATGGGAAGCAAAGATGCAATGGCACCATAATACCCAGACTACCACTATTCAACATGCTGGTTTCTGGGCCAGTGCTGGTCTACAAGCCATTGAGTGATCTAACTTTGGAGCATTTCCAGGAAAGAAAGAAATAGTTGTGACCCATAGGCATGGAATACTGAAAACTGGCAACTGCTGCCCCCCTGCATCAGACAGCCTGAGAAATGCTGCTATGGGTCATATTGCACTACTAGCTGTCCCCTGCTACGCGTTGCTGTGGCCCAGTCTGTGTATATGTGTTATGTGTGTGTGTGTATATGTGTGTTTGTGTATATATGTGGTTTTGCGCATGCGTTGTAATGTATTTTTTGTTTTTGTTTTTTGGCTTTTAAGTCTCTTCTGTTGTGTTTTTCAGTGTTTTCATGAGAGACTAGCCATCCTCTGCCACGCATTGCTGTGGCCCAGTCTGTGTATGTGTGTTTTCTGTGTGTGTGTGTATATGTGTGTGTGTATTTGTGTATATGTGTATATATATATGTGTTTGTGTATATATGTGGTTTTGCGCATGCGTTGTATTATTTTTTATTTTTTGGCTTTTTAAGTCTCTCTTGCTGTGTTTTTCAGTGTTTTTATGAGTGATGGTTACTCATTGGCCTGAGAGGTGTTTTGTGTCCAAATTTGGTGTCAATTCGTCCAGTGGTTTTTGAGTTATGTTAATCCCACAAACTAACATTACATTTTTATTTATATAGACTAGCTGTCCCCTGCCATGCGTTGCTGTGGTCCAGTCTGTGTATATGTGGTTTGTGTGTATATATATTTGTGTATATATGTGTTTGTTTGTATATGTGGTTTTGCGCATGCGTTGTAATGTATTTTTTGTTTTTTGGCTTTTTAAGTCTCTCCTGCTGTGTTTTTCAGTGTTTTCATGAGTGATGGTCACTTGTTGGCCTGATAGGTGTATTGTAAGGAAGGATGAAACCATGGAAGGGAAGGAGGAAGGGAGGGAAGGGGGGAAAGGGAAGGAAGGAAGGAAGGAAGGAAGGAAGGAAGGAAGGAAGGAAGGAAGGAAGGAAGGAAGAAGGGAGGGAGGGAAGGAAGGACAGACTAGCAGTCCCCTGTCACGCGTTGCTGTGGTCCAGGCTGTGTATATGTGTTTTTTGTGTATATATATTTGTGTATATATGTTTGTTTGTATATGTGGTTTTGCGCATGTGCTGTAATGTACTTTTTGTTTTTTGGCCTTTTAATTCTCTTGCTGTGTTTTTCAGTGTTTTCATGAGTGATGGTCACTTGTTGGCCTGATTAAGTGTCTTCTGTCCACTGTCAATTAATCCAGTAGTTTTTGAGTTATGTTAATCCCACAAACAAACATTACATTTTTATTTATACAGATACAGTACATGCCTACACTATACAATAAGTTATCATTAACCAAGTGAGATTCAATACCAGGCTCCTGCTGTACAAAACAATGATATTATAACTTTCAGTTCTGCAAGACAGACTGTGCTGGTTAGAAATGCAGCTAGAAATCACCAAGAGGAATGTAAACAGAAATCCGGTTTTGTCATAACAGTAAATGCAATGGACAAAGGCAAATGGTCAAGCACTCCGCATCTGAACCAGTTGAGCTTCCCCTTGTTTATCAAGTCAGAAACTTTCCTGAAGCGAGCTGGGGAATTCACCTTATCTCTACTATGGTTGCTGATGCAACAGATGCCACAAATTACATGCTCAGTTCTAAACGTCAACAATAAACATACAGGCAGATGAAAAAATTCAGATACCTTTGTAATAAGACAGCAGCAGTGAAAAAGAAGTACAGAACAAATGCAAAGGATGAAAGGAGAAAAGGGAAAAAAGGCTTAGGACATACACACTTTAAACCAGACCTGGGCAAACTTTCTAGCTTGGGGGCCTCATGCTAAGAGGACTGGCTGCCCGGTGATGGAAGAAAGGAAGGGAAGGAGGAAGGAAAGAGGGAAAGGAAGGACGAAAGGGAGAAAGAAGGGGAAGAAAAGAGAGGAAGGAGGAAGGAAAGGAGGAAGGGAAGAAAGGGAGAGAGGGGAAGGAGGAAAGAAAGAGGGAAGGAAGCATGAAAGCATGGAAGGGAAGGAGGAAGGAAAAAGAGGGAAGGGATGGGGGGAGGTAAGGGAGGGAGGAAGGAAGGAAAGGAGAGAAGGGAGGGAAGAAAGGAAAGGAAGGAAAGGAAGGGAGTGGAAGAAAGGGAGGAAAGAACATCGTGAGTGTGTAGGGTTGATTTAGGAAGAATGCGAAAGGAAAAAGGAGGGAGGATGAGGTTGGAGTCAGGAAAGCAAATGTATATGATTTGAGGGTAGGGAGGAAATAGAAGGAATGAAAGGTGGAAGTTACATTAATACGGTAAAAAGTATAATGGAGAAAACAAATTGATAAGGAACATACAGGATGGAGGACTGGAAATGTAATCACTAAAAGTTTGAAAGGAAATGGTATTTTTGGTCTAAAATTTTATTCTGTGGGAACAAGAGTTATTAACAGACAAAAGGGTGGGATGTAATGAATGAATTACTGAATTTAAGTATAGATATTTCGGAGTGTAAAGGATGATAGGAAGGGTTACTGACAAGATAAAGGTGATGAAAAGAAGGAAGGGAGGGAGAGAAGGAGGAAAGAAAGAGAGAAGGAAAGAAGAGTAGAATGGTGAGAGAGAGGAGGGTCTGAGAAAAGAGCCCAAGGGGCCGCATACGGCCCCCGGACTTGGCTTTGCCCATGCCTGCTGTAAACGGTTGATCCAAAGGACAGCACAGTTCCACAATGAACAGAAATAGTCCCCTGTCTATTACAAACTACTTATTCCACTATACTGTTAAAGCACCATATTTCACCTTAATTGCCATGGCAACAAACCATAGGATCCTGGGATTTTCAGTTTGGAAAAGGTCATTTAGAATTCCCAGCTAGAGAGCTCTTGCGCCTCAAGGAACTACAAAGCCCAGAATCCCACAGAATCTTGGTATGATAGTTTAAGTGAAATATAGCTGTATAATGTGATACATGTCTAAGTATTAAGACAAATGTATACACTGCCAGGCTAACATTCTCATGACAATTTGAATGGTTTCATCCGTCCTACTAGTGTATGAACAGCACCGATACCAAGACTACTAATAAACATTTACTGGAGCTTCCAAACCACATCTTTTGAATATACTATATAGCCTTCGCAAAGGATGCTTTCGAGGCTTCCAAATGGAAATCCAGTTCTTCTTGACTTTCAGTCCAGATGCACTATATATGTGAATGGAAGTGGAAGAAATGCTAGTCAGCAGGGAGAACTCTCTTTCTGTGATGCCTGTCAGTCAGGACTCCCATTCAACACCAAGCTGACCCTGCAATAACAGCTCTCATCAGTTATGCTTTTCTAGATGCTGAAGCTTAAAAGCCCCACCCATTTAAAAATAGTCTGATTTTCAGGAAATTTTGTCCCCAAACCACACAGAAAGTCTTTCAAATGTGTGAAAGCATCCAAATACCCACCACCTCACCTATACAAACACCTCAGGACTCCATAATACCCCCAGGTACCCTCTGCAATCCCTCTCGAAATGGAATTAGAAAATGGGTTTGATTGAAAGGCGAGAGAGAAGAAGGACTGCAACCCTTGGTCCCTAATCTCCCTATGCATGGAAACAGCTTGAAGCAGGAATGCTCCTATTCATGCGGCTCCTTCGCATGAAGGCCTCCTTGATATCAACATAGCAGAGTATCTGCAAGGGTCAGCCGGAAGAGCATGAATCTATTTCCTGAGCCATGTTTATACATTTACATAACATGGCTCAGGCACTGCTTTGTTTTGAGGCAAAATGAACATAAAATAGAGGCACAAAAGAGCACAACAAAGGCTCTTCTAATCAAACATGCCTTTTCCCTTAGAGTTTTCTAAGACAATAGTTCTCTGCTACTGCTACTCTTCAATAATCAGTATTCAGACACACATGCACTGCTTCTGATTCTGGAGGTAGCATATTGATCAGAAGATATCGGATATCCTCATCCCTCCGTGAGAAACCAGAATGATTACAACTAGCTGTAACTGTAATTATACTTATTGGTGGAAGGCCTGTGTATTGCTTTCTGTATTAACACATATAAAAACCCTCTAAAACAACATGTAATTGCAAAATTGGGGAATCCACTCTCTCTATCCAGACCAGCATTTCTCAACCTGGGGGTCAGGAACCCGGGGGGGGGGGGGGGGGTCACCAAAGACCATCAGAAAACAATTTTTCTTCCCCATCCACCATCTCATCCTGACCAAGGGTAACCCTTTTGGAATCCCAATGTTTCCTGTCTTTCCTTCAGTTTCCGCTTCCGAAAGAGAAGAGGAGGGGGAGGAAAGGGACTTGGGGAGAACCCCCTTCCTCCTGGCCTATCCAACCCATTACGGCCCGCCATGCGGGCCCTCAAATTAGAACGTTTGCCCATGTTTGGTCTATATACAAAGGCAAAAACCACCATCTTGAGCAATTGACAAGAGAATCTCTTTATTAGATCTCCACTGTATTGTTGATAAAAGGACAAAAATGTAAGAAAACAGAACCACAAGGAACCCGTCAAAGAGAGCAGTCACAGCAAAGACAGCGAACATATGTTCCAGAGCTGTAGCTCAACCAAACAAAACTTGTAGATAGCACAGCAGATGCGGGCTTCACATTTTACCGACAATTCTATTTTCTATTTACATTCGTTTCACCGAACTGTCAATGGAAAGCACACATTTATGATGAGTTTCTCAAGCTTAACTAGTAATGTTGGCTAACAGTTTTGTACAGCATGACATACTATGCAGAAAAATGCCTGAACAAACAAGGGATTGTGGTCAAGGCTTGAAACAGAACTAGGATAACTGAGATACCTTTGATAGGTAACACAACAAGAGCAATGCAGGTAGCCAAGGCTCAAAGTGAAATGAAAAGCAATCGCTCTGGAAACTAGGATTCAAATCCAAGTTCAGATATGGAAACCCCCAGGAGACCCTGGGAAGTCACCGTCTCCCTGTCTCAAAGGGCAAAAACAAACCCTGCTGAATGAATGTTGCCAAGCACACCCCATGATAGTGTTGCCATAAGTCAGAAACAATGTGACGGCACACAACAATGTGGTAACTAGGCCAAGGTTTGTATTGGCTTGCATCACGGGCCTCCCCTTCAGAGCAACAGGTTCACCTAGAAAGGTGCGGCTTTTTCCATGCACAGAATTGCAATATTGGCCTCCAATCTTATATTCTTCTTCTCCGCATAGTTTGGGGAAATCCTCTGCTCCATTTCCCAAGGCCAAACTTTTGACGCTAGGATTTTATTTTGGGGTTGTTGGCCTCAACTCTTTATTACCACAATGGTAAACTCTGACATTCTGGAGAGGAGAGGTCTTTCCTAATAGCACACAAAGCACCCGGACACAAACACACCTCTTATCTGAAGGCCATGGCCAGAACAAGACTTTGGCAACAGAGTATGAATTAATTGTTCCGGGAGGAATGTACATAGATACCTCAGAAGGGAAGTAACTAATATTCAAGATAGTCTAGGAATGTGATATTAGATAGAAAGAAGAGCTAAATAAAGAGTAAATGTGAGCTGTTTGAACTACAATGTGACACATGGATACTGGGTCAGGTTTCACAATACACACAATACGCAATACGCCTTCTACCTGTCTCAGAAGACACCCTCCCAAAATGCCAGAACGGCTTCCACCCCTTCAGAGGAACAGTGGACATGATCTTCACCTCACGACAGCTCCAAAAAAAAAGGCAGGGAACAAAATCAACCTCTGAACATGGCATTCATTGATCTTGCCAAGGCATTCGACACAGTGAATTTAAGTGCTTTCTGCAACATCCTCCAAAAAATCAGGATGCCCTGACAAATCTGTGAACATCCTACGGCTCCTCCACGATGGCAACAGTCTTGGACGGCATGGCTCCCAAAGTGACCCATTTAAGGTGGAATCAGATGTCAAACAGGAATATTTTCCATCTTCATCGCTATGATAGTTCATCTTGTTGATGGGAAGCTTTCCACTGGAGTGGAAATCATCTATTGGACAGATGGCAAGCAGACTGAAAGCCTGAAAGCCAAAACCAAGGTCACAACAACAACTGCTATAGAACTCCAATATGATGATAACATAGTCTGTGCGCATTCAGAAGAACACCTACAAGACACTCTAAACGCATTTGCAGAAGCATATGAGAAGCTCAACCTCTCACTGAATACCGAGAAAACCAAAGTGCTCTTCCAGCAAGCACCAGCCAATCCCTCTTCAATGCCAGAAATACAGCTTAATGGTGTAACATTAAAAAATGTTGACCATTTCCACTAGCTTGGCAGCCACCTCTCCACAAAAGACAACATTGACACTGAAATACAACACGGCCTCAGCTCTGCGAGTGCAGCATTCTTCTGAATGAAGCAGAGAGTCTTTGAGGACTGAGACATCCATAGGGATACCAAGATGCTTGCTTATAAAGCTATTGTCCTCCCAACCTTGCTATATGCCTGCGAGACATGGACTGTCTTACAGACATCACACTCAACTCCTGGAACAATTCCATCAGCATTGCCTCTGAAAAATCCTGCAAATCTCTTTGGAAGACAGGCAAGGAAATGTCAGTGTACTGGAAGAAGCAAAGACCACCAGCACTGAAGCGATGCTCCTATGCCATGAACTCCACTGGACTGCTCACGTTGTTCAAATGCCAGATCACCGTCTCCCAAAAGTTACTCTACTCCGAACGCAAGAACAGGAAAAGTACGGTAATGTTGGTGGACAGGAATAGAGATTGAAAAATGGGCTTAAAGCCAACCTTAAAAATTGGCAGAGACCAAGAATTGGGAAGCCCTGGCCCTTGAGCACTCTAAATGGTGGTCAGCGTGACCAGTTGTGCTGCAGAATTCGAAGAGGCACGAATGGAGAGCAAAAGTGCCAAGAGGAAGACGCATCAAGCCAACCCTGACCATGACAGCCTTCCACCTGAAAACCAATGTCCTCACTGCGAGAGAACACGCGGATAGAGAATAGAGCTCCACAGCCACCTACGTATCTACCACCAAGACCCTACACTTGGAGAACCATCATTCTCAGGCTACGAGGGATCACCTAAGTGAAATAAGTGACAATACATATTAAATGCCGGCACTGTTATTGTTCCCTACTATAACCACATCACATCCCAAGAAAATATTTAGTGTTTGACATCAGAACTACATCTTCCAAGCCAAAGGATCCTCTTTTCCTGTGCCTACCTCACTCAGTTAAAACAGATAATGCAGGGAACAACCAATGCAGGGAGGAAATGGGACATGCCCAGGATCCTCTTGGTATTCATACCAAATTTTCGGGGTCTAGATATCTGCCCAACTGCTCTTTGGAGGGAAGGATAGTAGATGAAGTCCTTTGGCCACATCAGGAGAAGAAAGGAAAGCTTAGAGAAGACAATGATGCTAGGGAAAATGGAAGGAAAAAGGAAGAGGGGCCGAACAAGGGCAAGGTGGATGGATAGCATCCTTGAAGCGACTGGATTGACCTTGAAGGAGCTGGGGGTGGTGACAGCCAACAGGGAGCTCTGGCATAAGGTCACGAAGAGTCGGAAACGACTGAGCGAATGAACAACAACAAGATATCTGAGAGCACACAGGAGAAACAGATTATCCAATTTCCTATAGATCTTCATGAGACAACGGAGGAGACTGTGACATTGATCATGGTGCCAGAAACAAAATGAACCCTCTTTGTGAACTCCAAATAAATACATTTGTGTATTTGCCTGCCTTTCATTTGTCTCTCCAACTCAAGTTTATTTCCAGAATACATTTTTCATTGTTCTCCCTACATTACCATCCCATAATATGTGACCTCAACAACCACAGACAAAGGCCAGCAGCAAACTCCCAGCCTCAAAAGTCTTATGACTACAAAAGCCACTGCAACTGTTGGATTGTTGCAGTCTTTTCTAGAATTACCCGGCTCATTCATCGTTTGCAATGCATGTCGAATGCTAGCCAAGACTACTTCCATCTAAAGAATTCAACCACATTATAGATTTGACACAACGTCCATTCGTCCTGCACAATGCCCCTCCACACCTTTTGTGGTTCCACAGTATGTCCAATGAATCTTTTCTTTTCAACTTCCAAATGACAGAGGAGATCCTGGCTTCATGTCTATTTTATGTGTGTTTATAAGATAAGTTTCATCTCACTTCCAGACATCTCACTTTTGGATTTATACAGCAACAAGTCATTTAAAGGTACGTCATATGTTAGATAAACATATGATTCTACTCTATGCTGCCAAACGTCCGCAACATTTCAAGCTTTAAATCTTAAAAATGATTCTAAAACTTATTGTAATAATAAGGGAGAAAAATATGTTAATTATGCAAAGGCCAAGTTGACAAACACATGAGTAAAGATTCTATTAAATGAGCATCAACTCACTGATTAAAATGTGATAATTACAGGCGTGCAATAGAAGAGTGCTATATTGACAAAGTACTCCCTGTATTTGAAAACAAACAACCTATCATTAGTTAATGTTTCCTAGAATTAGTCCTTACTAGTAGCCTAACTGTGTTGTCATGGTACAAGCTAATGTTCTGCAAGGGAATTAGATGTAACAGGCACACAAGAGCTAAAGAAATAATAATAATAACCATAACAACAACACTTTATTTGTACCCCGCTACCATCTCCCCAAGGGACTCGGTGCGGTTTACATGAGGCCGACCCCAAATACAACAATACAAGAAGTAAAACAACAATACAAGTAATTAAAATTTTAAAAAAACATAGACAATAAAATATACAACATTATCAATAAGACAGCACACAATTAAAAACAGTGGGAAGGCCAAATGTAAAATTAAAATTGGAAGTGATACTGGGACATGGACGAAAAGGTGATAGTGGTGCTTGTGGAAGGGCATACGAGCAGACCTAAAGAAATGTAAAGTGCTTTGGAGGACAAAGTGCTATGGGATCATTATTCCGGGAAGGCACACTGGAACAACCACGTCTTCAAGCTCCTCCTAAAGACTGCCAGAGTTGGGGCCTGTCTGATGTCTTTAGGGAGTGAGTTCCAGAGTTCTAGGCTAGCAACATTCATATTTTAACAGTTTGAGGTTCTCCAACTTCATAATATCATGTTCTGCATACAAATAATTGCACAGAATTTAGATTAATATATCTCTTTTGTAAATTTCATGTATTTACCAGATGCAGGATATATCAGAATGGTATCATACTTTCTACCCTCAAGGCAGTATGATGCAAAGTTGATTCCAAGGGTAAACATCTGCATGTTATTTTATAGGCAAATTATGCTATCAGATAAATCTAGCAGACACAGACACCACCCACTTTGGTTAGGTTTGGATCCTACGCATGCATATTCGATTTCTGTTTTGTCTTTCCTTGCAAATAAAAGGCCAGTGTGACTTAAAAACCAATTAAAAACACCATTGCAAATACATATAAATACGATATTAAAATCCATATTAAGATTTAATCTGATTATGCATCAAGGCATACAGACAAGTATAATAAACAGATTGTCGGAAATCTCATCTATTTGCATCTGAGCAGGGCTTGACATGCCATCCTGACCAGCACCATTTTTTGAATGCCATCCACACGCCTGAAATCCCAGTTTCCCCCAGCCCTGACTCACACTTTTACGCACAATGAGCTTGAACAAATACACAGGAAGAAACTGTGATGGTGAAATCTGCAGTGACTCAGAGTGGAGGTGAAGAGTGCTGCCAAGGTGTATTTTCCACTGGCTTCACAACGCAACCTGAGTCCTGTTCACAGACACAGTATCTCCACAAAGTTGCACATTAGCAGAGATGTGAAGAGGGCAAACCATCAATCAGGAAGGCCCTGGG
Source organism: Anolis sagrei ordinatus (assembly GCF_025583915.1). NCBI lineage: Eukaryota > Metazoa > Chordata > Lepidosauria > Squamata > Anolidae > Anolis > Anolis sagrei. The sequence goes on along the minus strand of NW_026847660.1, from coordinate 132,198,303 downwards.
CTGAATCTTGCCTGGGTTATTTGCTCCCATGGGTCTCTGGCAAACTACTCTCTCAAATGATTTCACCATCAGAGATATGAGTGCTAATACCTTAGAGACAAGGTAAGCTACTTATAACAAATATTTTTAATAAACAAAGTTTACAGAATTTGTTTTAAGGGTTGCGACTGTTTCCAAAGCCCTCTGAATATTTAAAAGTCCTGCAAAAATTGCGATTATTTTATTTCTATATGAAAGGGATGGTTAATGAAATCTTCTACAACTTTAGACCTTCTACTACTCACAAGTGGCAATATATTTCCCAACCACTTTGCAGATTTTGTTTATTTATTTATTTACTATATTTGTATACCGCTCTTCTCAGCCCTCAGGCGACTCAGAGCGGTTCACAATAGCAAAATTCAATGCTTAAAACATCATAAACAGTTAAAAACAATTAAAACAATAGCATTATAACAATCAAATAATAATAATAATAATAATAATAATAATAATAATAATAAACCTTTATTTATACCCCGCTACCATCTCCTGAAGGACTCGGTGCAGCTTACAAGAGGCCGAGCCCAAATACATCAGTAAAAACAACAACAACAACAATACAGACAATAAATAAAATCATAAACAAAGCAGTAAACATTAACAATAACACTATGATGCATTAAAAACCTGTGGCAGGGCCAAATGTAGTAATTAAAAATTTAAAAATAATGCTGGGCATGACCAGGTGACATATAACTAGGATAGGTATTTGGAGAGGGATGGAGCGAGCAGACAATCCTAGATCACTAGTAAAGTGCATTTAGGGACATATTAGGGACATATCCTATATTTGTTACACTGCCTATTCAAATGCCTGCTTGAACAACCAAGTCTTCACTTTCCTCCGAAATGCTAACAGAGAGGGGGCCGATCTAATTTCTGCAGATAGGGCGTTCCACAGCCAAGGGCCACCACTGAGAAGGCCCTGTCTCTCGTCCCCGCCAGATTCTTTCACCATCCCACACTCATAAGATCCAACAATTGCCACTAAGAACAACTGCAGACAAGATTACAGAACTAATTTATCACACTCAAATAAAGTTTCTATGGAAAACTCTTGTCAGTTTCAGCCCTACATCCAGCCATGGAAGTTGATGGTTGATCTCTGACCCGTTCCTATTTTTCAGGCCCTTGTTCTCATTTAGATGGACAAATGGACAATAAACAGAGGCTGGATGGCCATCTGTCAGGGGTGATTTGAATGCAATATTCCAGCTTCTTCATAGGGGGTTGGACTGGATGGCCCATGAGGTCTCTTCCAGCTCTTTGATTCTATGTGTTTCCTGGCTGGAAGTAGATGGAGGAGGCTCCCAAGAGGCAATCTTCCCTTAACCAGTGGTTCTCAACCTGTGGGTCCCTAGGTGTTTTGGCCTACAACTCCCAGAAATCCCAGTCAGTTTACCAGGTGTTAAGATTTCTGGAGTTGAAGGCCAAAACATCTGGGGACCTACAGGTTGAGAACCACTGCCCTAAACAAACCACATGCAAAGTGGAAACCCTACTTAATCGGGAGCAAATTATGCCAGTCCCCTTTTCTTGGTATGCTAGGTTTATTGATTTGTCCGTGTGATGACGGTAATGACAATAACAATACACAGAGCCAATAACCAGCCATGGGAACAGAAAGGTCCAAGAGTCAGAATGGCCACCTCCATCCAAACCAGGCCAGTTGGTATAACCTGCCTGACAGGTAGATATTCACTGTGTAAATGTTTGAATAAGGGGGGAAACAATGAGCATGTTATCAGCAATTTGGGCCTGAGAGGGAGAAACCTGACAGATTCACAGCCACCCACAGGCCTAAACTTTCAAAGGACATAAGGAAGAGATAGAAATGTTGGGCCAGCTCCAAGGTTTGTTCAATCAACCAAAACCCAGGTCTCCAGGCTAAGTGTATAAGGTGCATATGAAACTTAAATTAACTAATTAACTAATGTAAATTAACTAGGGTTCTATCTCCAAAATATTTCATGAAGTATATCCAAATATTCCAATATCCAAGGAGAAAGATTAGAGTATTCCTTTAATCAGAATTCCAAAATCCAAAATTGTCCCCATGGGTGTCTGAGAGAGTGGCACCTTTGCTTTCTGGAGATTCAATGTACACAAGCTTTGTTCCAGTCACAAAATTATTAAAAATATTGTGAATAACACTGTCTCCAAGGTATTGTCGAAGGCTTTCGTAGCCGGAATTACTGGGTTATTGTGAGTTTTCTGGGTTGTATGGCCGTATTCCAGAAGCATTCTCTCCTGACATTTCGCCTGCATCTATGGCAGACATCCTCAGAGGTTGTGAGGTCTGCTGGAAACTTATTTGTACCCCGCCTTTCTCAACCCCCCAGGGGGCTCATAAATGCTTCTGGCATGCACATATGTGGTGGGATTGTCCAAAGGCAAAAACATTTTGAGAACAAATAACAGAAAAATTTGAGAAAATATTTAAGATACCACTTCAAATAAATATGGAGTTGATGTTCATGGGAATATTAGGAAACAAGAAGATCAATCCAAAATATCAAGATTTATTCAAAGCAATGATTCTTGCAGGGAAGGCTGTGATAGCTTGGGGTTGGAAAGATGCAAAAAAAATGGAATATGGTTAATTGGAATAATTATTTGTTTGACCAGGTCCAATCAGAAATTATTGCAAATGTAACCTGTGAGGATATGAAGGAAGATAAAATGAGGAAAATTAAAGAGAAATGGTTCATATATTCAGAAAATAAAAAGAGGTGAAGCCAATGTAAATATTGTACAGTGATGGGAAAAGCTGAGCTCATGGATGGAGTTAAAGTTCTAATGGAAATGTGGTATTTGGGGTGGGGGAGGGAAGGAAAAAAAACCAAAAACAAAAGAGTGAATGAACTCTAAGATATACTAGATAAGTGAGTGGATAATACTGAATGGAGGAGGTGGAGGATAATGGAAGGGTGTAGACTTGTGGTTATAGACAACATGCATGTGAACATCCTGTGGCTCCTCCATGATGACATGATGGCAACAGTCTTGGACAGCAATGGCTCCCAAAGTGACCCATTTAAGGTGGAATCAGGCGTCAAACAGGGATGTGTTATTGCCCCAACTTTATTCTCCATCTTCGTCGCTATGATACTTCACCTTGTTGATGGGAAGCTTCCCACCGGAGTGGAAATCATCTATCGGACAGATGGCAAGCTGTTTAACCTCAGCAGACTGAAAGCCAAAACCAAGGTTACAACAACATCTGTTATAGAACTCCAGTATGCTGATGACAATGTCGTCTGTGCGCATTCAGAAGAAGACCTACAAGCCACTCTAAACACCTTCACAGAAGCATACGAGAAGCTCAGCCTGTCATTAAACATCGAGAAAACCAAAGTGCTCTTCCAGCAGTCACCAGCCAATCCCTCTCCAATGCCAGAAATACAGCTTAATGGTGTAACATTAGAAAATGTTGACCATTTCCGCTACCTTGGCAGCCACCTCTCCACAAGTCAACATTGACACTGAAATACAACACCGCCTGAGCTCTGCGAGTGCAGCATTTTTCCGAATGAAGCAGAGAGTGTTTGAGGACCGGGACATCGGTAGGGAGACCAAGGTTTATAAAGCTATTGTCCTCCCAACCCTGCTATACGCCTGTGAGACGTGGACTGTCTACAGACATCACATGCAACTCCTGGAACGATTCCATCAGCTGCCTCCAGAAAATCCTGCAAATCTCTTGGGAAGACAAGCGGACAAACGTCAGCATGCTGGAAGAAGCAAAGACCACCAGCACTGAGGTGATGGTCCTCCGCCATCAACTCCGCTGGACCGGCCACGTTGTCTGGATGCCCGACCATCGTCTCCCAAAGCAGTTGCTCTCCTCCGAACTCAAACTAGTCCAATGTGGGCTAGGCAAAACTACAGTGAGATGGATCAGTAATTGGTTAAATGGACGAACCCAGAGGGTGCTCACCAATGCTTCCTCTTCATCCTGGAAAGAAGTGACAAGTGGAGTGCCGCAGGGTTCCGTCCTGGGCCCGGTCCTGTTCAACATCTTTATTAATGACTTAGATGAAGGGCTAGAAGGCATGATCATCAAGTTTGCAGACGACACCAAATTGGGAGGGAGAGCCAAGACTCCAGAGGACAGGAGCAGGATTCAAAACGATCTTGACAGATTAGAGAGATGATTGGCCAAAACTAAAAAAATGAAGTTCAACAGTGACAAATACAAGATACTCCACTTAGGCAGGAAAAACGAAATGCAAAGATACAGAATGGGGGACGATGAGGGCTGGCTCGAGAGCAGTACGTGTGAAAAAGATCTTGGAGTCCTCGTGGACAACAAGTTAAACATGAGCCAGGAATGTGATGTGGCGGCAAAAAAAGCCAATGGGATTTTGGCCTGCATCAAGAGGAGCCTAGTGTCTAGATCCAGGGAAGTAATGCTACCCATGCTCTATTCCGCTTTGGTTAGACCACACCTGGAATATTGTGTCCAATTCTGGGCACCACAATTCAAGAGAGAGATTGACAAGCTGGAATGTGTCCAGAAGAGGGCGACTAAAATGATCAAGGGTCTGGAGAACAAGCCCTATGAGGAGCGGCTTAAGGAACTGGGCATGTTTAGCCTGCAGAAGAGAAGGCTGAGAGGAGATATGATAGCCATGTATAAATATGTGAGAGGAAGCCACAGGGAGGAGGGAGCAAGCTTGTTTTCTGCTTCCTTGGAGACTAGGACGCGGAACAATGGCTTCAAACTACAAGAGAGGAGATTCCATCTGAACATTAGGAAGAACTTCCTGACTGTGAGAACCATTCAGCAGTGGAACTCTCTGCCCCGGAGTGTGGTGGAGGCTCCTTCTTTGGAAGCTTTTAAACAGAGGCTGGATGGCCATCTGTCAGGGGTGCTTTGAATGCAATATTCCTGCTTCTTGGCAGAATGGGGTTGGACTGGATGGTGGCCCATGAGGTCTCTTCCAACTCTATGACTCTATGATTCTATGTGAGGCCGCTGAGTCCCCCTTGTCGGGAGATGGGCGGGATATAAATATTTGAAATAAATAAATAATAAATAATTGTATAAATCCGCTCACAAAGCAAAATATCAATAAAAATATATTTAAAAATAAATGCTTCTGGAACATGGCCAGGCAGCCCAGAAAACTCACAGCAAGCCTTCGACAACACTTCTGACTTTTCTATAGATAGTTGTCTATACTTTTGAGAATTCCAATTGAGCATTTACAAAACTTCCAAGTGTAAACATTACAATAAAACCGAACCGAGAATTCTCCAAATATATCTAAAATCACCTAAAACTCATTCAAATATCTATATAAATAAAAATGTAATGTTCGTTTGTGCTACCATCAGAACTCAAAAACCACTGGGAGAATTGACACCAAATTTGGACACAAGACACCTAACAACCCAATGTATGTTCTCCACTAAAAAAAAAAATGATTTTGTCATTTGGGAATTGTCGTTGCTGGGATTTATAGTTTACCTACAATCAAAGAGCATTCTGAACTCCACCAATGATGGAATTGAACCAAACATGGCATACAGGACTTCCATGACCAACAGAACACACTGGAAGGGTTTGGTGGGCATTGACCTTGAGTTTGGGAGTTGTAGTTCACCTACATCCAGAGAGCACTGTGGACTCAAACAATGATGGATCTGGACCAAACTTGGCACAAATATTCCATATGCCCAAATATGAACACAGATGGAGTTTAAGGGAAATAGATCTTGACATTTGGGAGTTGTAGTTGCTGGGATTTATAGTTCACCTACAATCAAAGAGCATTCTGAACTCCACCAATGATGGAATTGAACCAAACATGGCATACAGAACTTCCATGACCAACAGAACACACTCGAAGTGTTTGGTGGGCATTGACCTTGAGTTTGGGAATTGTAGTTCACCTACATCCAGAGATCACTGTGGACTCAAACAATGACGGATCTGGACCAAACTTGGCATGAATGTTCCATATGCCGAAATATGAACACAGATGGAGTTTAAGGGAAATAGACCTTGACATTTGGAATTTGTACTTACTGGGATTTATAGTTCACATACAATCAAAGAGCATTCTGAACCCCACCAATGAGAGATTTGGGCCAAACTTCCCACACAGAAAATACTATTTTCTGATGGTCTTTGGTGACCCCTCTGACACCCCTCGCGACCCCCCGAGGGGTCCCGACCCCCAGGTTGAGAAACACTGAAATAGACCTTGACATTTGGGAGTTGTAGTTACTGGGATTTATAGTTCACCTACAGCCAAAGAGCATTCTGAACCCCACCAACGACAGAATCAGGGCAAACTTCCCACACAGAACCCCCATGACCAACAGAAAATACTTAAGGCCATCCAGTCCAACTCTCTTCACTAGGGCAAGAAAATGTAATCAGAGCCCTCCCTACAGAGAGCCATCCAGCCATAGAGATACATAGATAGATAGATATTATTCACACACACACACACAGATATAGTATCATAGATTTGAAAGAGACCCTTAAAGAAGGACTATGATATGTTGCCTGTTCCAGAGTAGGCAAATCAGACACTCTCCACATCAACAACAAGAAATACTGTTTACCCACAAGCAGAAAGAAATTACATAGATTAGAAACCAACACTTTCTCATTACTTTATTCTCCAGATCAACAGACTGGGCTACAGCAATGCCTGGCAAGGGACAGCTAGCTGTAAATACAACACTGAAACGGCTTCCCAGGCTGGTTCCTAATCGCCATTGAGGAAGGAGGAGTTCAACAGGTCGAGGCCTCCCTCAAAGGGTCCCCAAAACAGGCCCGAAGGGAGCCTGATTGGGAGTACTTCAGCTCCCCTCATCCCCAGGCGCGGCCCACGAAGCCTCCCTCTCTCCCTTCCCCTTCTCACCTCAAAAAAGGAAGGGAAGTGTCTCTCCAACCGCCTCCTTCCTTTCTTCGCCTCCTCACACGCCGCCCGCTTTCGCCTTCTCCTCGTTCTCCTCCTTCGCCGCTTCCCGGCTTCCGTCGCTCCGCCTCTTTTTCGTGCGCATGCGTAGAAAGACCCCGCGAGGAAGGGAGGAACAGCAGCGCCGCAAACCCTTTCCGCCATTTCTCCTGCCCGAGACTTCAACCTTTTGTGCGCATGCGCCATCGGGTTTTTTTTTCTCCTGCTCTGCTAAGCCACGCCCTCCACTCGCTGATGCCAACTGCTGCAAAAGCTTCCGCTTGGTCCTAGCGCCGGGACGAATATTGTGCGCATGCTCCAGGAAGAGCCTTAAAACTGGAATGGGAGTAACTCCTGCTATAGAAGCTATCTCTACACATAACAATGTTTGTTTGTATTTCACAAAGTTGCTTGGTTTTCGTTCATTTACAAAGATTTAAGACAAAATAATACCAGTATTAAAAAACTCAAAAATAACAACAGCAAAACAACAGAGGGGAAACAATCAGGCACATCAATTCACTCTCAACAAGAGATTCCCCCCAGGCGCTTCCAGGCCATTGAATGCAAATCAAGGTGTTCAGCTGAAACATTACCCTGGTCATTCCACAGATATATAAACCCATTTTTCCTAGTTCCAACAGACCTCCCTACCTCTGAGGATGCTTGCCATAGATGCAGGCGAAACGTCAGGAGAAATGCCTCTAGAACATGGCCCTATTGCTCGAAAAAACCTACAACAACCCAAAATATTATTTTCTTCTTCATCATCATAATGAATAATTATTATTATTATTATTATTGAATTATTATTATTATTATTATTATTATTATTATTATTATTATTATTATTTGCTTCCTCTATTCCTAGGACTTGGCAAACCTTGCACCTAGAAAACCTGATTGGTGAGTATAAGCAGTAATCTACATAAATAAAAATGTAATGTTCATTTGTGGGATTAACAGAACTCAAAAACCACTGGGAGAATTGACACCAATTTTGGGCACAAGAAACCTATCAGGCCAACAAGTGACCATCACTCATAAAAACACTGAAAAACATGGCAGAAGAGACTTAAAAGGCCAAAAAAACCCAAATTAAAATACAACGCATGTGCAAAACCAGATAAATATGCAAACATACGTATTTAAACATATACACACACAAAAAACACATATACACAGACTGGGCCACAGCAACACGTGATGGGACAGCTAGTATCTATATAAATAAAAATGTAATGTTCGGGTTGTAGGTTTTTTCGGGCCATATGGCCATGTTCTAGAGGCATTCTCTCCTGACGTTTCGCCTGCATCTATGGCAAGCATCCTCAGAGGTAGTGAGGTCTGTTGGAACTAGGAAAAAGGGTTTATATATCTGTGGAATGACCAGGGTGGGACAAAGAAATCTTGTCTGTTGGAGCTAGGTGTGAATGTTTCAACTGACCACCTTGATTAGCATTTGATGGCCTGGCAGTGCCTGGGGCAATCTTTTGTTGAGAGGTGATTAGATGTCCCTGATTGTTTCCTCTCTGTTGTTTTGCTGTTGTAATTTTAGAGTTTTTTAATACTGGTAGCCAGATTTTGTTCATTTTCATGGTTTCCTCCTTTCTGTTGAAATTGTCCACATGCTTGTGGATTTCAATGTCTTCTCTGTGTAGTCTGACATGGTGGTTGTGAGAGTGGTCCAGCATTTCTGTGTTCTCAAATATATGTGTCTAGGTTGGTTCATCAGGTGCTCTGCTATGGCTGACTTCTCTGGTTGGAGTAGTCTGCAGTGCCTTTCAAGTTCCTTGATTCGTGTTTGGTGTCACAACCACCATGTCAGACTACACAGAGAAGCCATTGAAATCCACAAGCATGTGGACAATTTCAACAGAAAGGAGGAAACCATGAAAATGAACACAATCTGGCTACCAGTATTAAAAAACTCTAAAATTAGAACAGCACAACAACAGAGAGGAAACAAACAAGACCATCTAATCACCTCTCAACAAAGGATTGCTCCAGGCACTGCCAGGCAATCAAATGCTAATCAAGGTGGTCAGTTGAAACATTCATCCCTAGCTCCAGCAGACAAGAGTCCTTTGTCCCACCTTAGTCATTCCACAGATATATAAATCCTTGTTCCTAGTTCCAACAGACCTCACTACCTCTGAGGATGCTTGCCATAGATGCAGGCGAAACGTCAGGAGATAATGCCTCTAGAACATGGCCATATAATCCGACAAACTCTACAACAACCCAATGTAATGTTCGTTTGCGGGATTACCGTAACGCAAAAACCATTGGACGAATTGACACCAAATTTGGACACAATACACCTAACAACCCAATGTATGTCTTTCACCAGGCTTCAACAGAAGATAGATAGTAAACCGAAACTAAGAATCCATTCCTAGCAGTTTTGGAGTCAGGGAAGAGTTTATACATGATTTGTGAGACAGGATTGCTTCGGTTGAGGCAATGTCAGAATAACGCCAAGTTTCAAGCACCAAGATCTGCCTAGTTCATGTTTTGCCAATGGGATATGCTTCTGTATTGTTCATGGATTGAAGTACCTAGTTTCATCGATTTCCTTAGACTCTTTCTTCTTGTCTTCCTTTGTATCAATGGGATTACTTTATACTGTGGATTGCTTTTTACTGATTTGGCTACATATATTCCTAAATAAACTGCTTGCTGATTTTACCCAGCTGGAGTGGTGCTTAAAGTCATCAGAGGTGATTCTGCTCTGGATTGTGTCAATTCCACTCTTGTGCGACTGAATGTGTAATGGTGCAGATCGGCAGAGCACTTTCCTGTTGTGCAAGAGTTAATCCAGCTCCGCACCTGCCATTGAATACTTACCAAACTTCCCACACAACAGGGCAAAGCTTGTGTCTCCATCCCAGGGCTTACTCAATGGCCTTGGCACAAACGGAGGAACGTCTCATTAGTTATGTAATAGCACTTATGACATGAGGAAGAACAAAGGGATGAAGATTTTGGCCATGACAGAAGATGCAGAAGCATTGCACCATCCGTCCTCCACACTTGTGGACTTTTGCAGATTTATCTCAGGGTGCATCTTCACTGCAGAATGAATCCAGTTTGACACCACTTCAACACTCATGGGCACATGCTGTTGGATCCTGGGAGTCGTAGTTTTGCAAAGTCTATAGCAGGCATGGGCTAACTTCGATCTTCCGGGTGTTTTGGACTTCAACTCCCACAATTCCTAACAGCCTACCGGCTGTTAGGAATTGTGGGAGTTGAAGTCCAAAACACCTGGAGGACCAAAGTTTGCCCATGTCCGCCTTAACCCTACCAAACATGGAAGGCTGATAAGAACTCTGTTTACATTGCCATGTAATACAGTTTCAAACTATATTATATATCAGTATAAATGAGGTCTAGATGTTTGTATCCCACTTGTGATGCAGATGCCGCTGGAGGAGGAGCCATATAGTTTAATACTATTTTAATACTGTATATATATATATTCGTTTGTGGGATTAACATAACTCAATAACCACTGGGTGAATTGACACAAAATTTGGACACAAGATACTGATCAAGCCAACGAGTGACTATCCTGCATAAAAACACAGAAAAATACAGCAGAAGAGACTTAAAAAGCCAAAACAACAACAAAAATACATTACAACGCATGCGCAAAACCACATATATGCACAAACACATATATATACAAATATATACAGACATATATGCACACACAAAACACATACACAGAAAGGGGAAAGGAGGGAGAGAAAGAAGGAGAGAAGGAAAGAAAGGTAGAGAAGGATGGAAGGAGAGAATGAAATAAAAAAGTGAAAGAGGGAAGGAAGGAGAGAAGGAATGCAAGAGAGAAAGAGGGAAGGAGGGAAGGAAGGAAAGGGACAAGGAAGGATGGAACCAAAGAGCAAAGGAAGTGAGAAAAGAAACAGAGAAGGAAGAAAGAAGAAGGGAAAGAAGGAAGGAAGGAAGGAAGGAAGGAAGGAAGAAGGAAGGAAGGAAGGAAGGAAGGAAGGAAGGAAGAAGGAAGGAGGAAATAAAAAAGTGAAAGAGGGAAGGAAGGAAGGAGAGAAGGAATGAAAGAGAGAAAGAGGGAAGGAAGGAAACAGACAAGGAAGGATGGAACCAAAGAGCAAAGTAAGCGAGAAAAGAAACAGAGAAGAAAGAAAGAAGAAGGGAAAGAAGAAGAGGGAAGGAAGGAAAGAGGGAGGGAAGGAAGGAAGGAAGGAGAGAAAGAAAGAAGGAGACAAAGAGGGAGGGAAGGTTGGCCACAGCAACGCGTGGTGGGTGAATCTAGTGTATATACATAAGCTGTATTGCAATGCTTTTAGTTATGAGCCACTTTGAGTTGCCACATGAAGAGAAAAAGTGGGATGTAAACAAACATAATAATGGTGATAATAATAATAATAATAATAATAATAATAATAATAATAATAATGTCCCGCCCCATGCCATGCAGGAAGACACAATCAAAGCACCCCTTACGGACTTATGGACGGCCATCCAGCCTGTATCTTCTACTAGAACAGCATTTCTCAAACTGGGGGTCGGGACCCATGGGGGGGGGGTCGTGAGGGGGTGTCATCAAAGACCACCAGAAAAAACATATTTCTGATGCTTTTAGGAATCGGGTTTGGTGCAGATCCATCATTGTTTGAGTCCACAGTGCTCTCTGGATGTAGGTGAACTACAACTCCCAAACTCAAGGTCAATGCTCACCAAACTCTTCCAGTATTTTCTATTGGTCATGGGAGCTGTGTGTGCCAAGATTGGTTCAATCCCATTGTTGTGGAGTTCAGAATGCTCTTTGATTGTAGGCGAACTATAAATCCCAGCAACTACAACTCCCAAATGTTAAGGTCTATTTTCCCCAAACTCTGTCAGTGTTCACATTTGGGCATATTGAGTATCTGTGCCAAGTTTGGTCCAGCTCCATCACTGTTTGAGTCCACAGTGCTCTCTAGGTGTAGGTGAACTACAACTCCCAAACTCAATATCAATGCTCACCAAACTCTTCCAGTATTTTCTATTGGTCATAGGTGTTCTGTGTGGGAGGTTTGGCCCAATTCCATCATTGGTGAAGTTCAGAATGCTCTTTGATTGTTGGCAAACTATAAATCCCAGCAACTACAACTCCCAAACGTCAAGGCCTATTTTCCCCAAACTCCACCAGTGTTCACATTTGTGCATATTGAGTATCTGTGCAAAGTTTGGTCCAGATCCATCATTTTTGAGTCCACAGTGCTCTCTGGGTGTAGGTGAACTATTTATTTATTTACAGCAGTGTTTCTCAACCTTGGGTCGGGACCCCTGGGGGGGTCATGAGGGGGTTTCAGAGGGGTCGCCAAAGACCACCAGAAAACACATATTTCTGATGGTCTTAGGAACCCTTTTGGCAGAGAAGGCTGAAGATCTCTCTGCCTGTCCTCATCCGTGTTGGTGAATGACAATCCCCAACCCCACCAGTAGTTAATGTTGGCCATGTCGGTAGTGTGCCAAGTTTGGTGCACATCCATTTTGGGGTGGGTTCAGAGTGCTATTTGATTATAGGTGATCTATAAATCCCAGCAATTACAACTCCCAAATGTCAAGGTCTATTTTCCCCAAACTCCACCAGTGTTCACATTTGGGCATTTGAGTATTCATGCCAAGTTTGGTTCAGATCCATCACTGTTTGAGTCCACAATGCTCTCTGGATGTAGGTGAACTACAACTCCCAAACTCAAGGTCAATGCCCACCAAACCCTTCCAGTGCTTTCTCTTGGTCTTGGGAGTTCTGTGTGCCAAATTTGGCTTAATTCTTTTGTTGGTGGAGTTCAGAATGCTCTTTGATTGTAGGTGAACTATAAATCCCAGCAACTACAACTCCCAAATGATGAAATCAATCCCCTCTGCAACCCCACCAGTATTCAAATTTGGATGTATTGGGTATTTGTGCCCAATTTGGTCCATCTTGCAGATTAGATATTTACATGACAATTCATAGCAGCAGCAAAATTACAGTTATGGAGTAGCAACGAAAATAATGTGATGGTTGGGGGTCTCCACAACATGAGGAACTGCATAAAGGGGTCGCAGCACTAGGAAGGTTGAGAAGCCCTGTAATTGAAGATGGGTTTTCCCCCAGAGGGCTGGAGCTTTCCAAGAAGGGAGCGAGAAAGCCTTTCCTCCTTCCTTTCCCACTGATGCATTCCACTGCAGTGTCCCCTTTTGGCCTTGGGTCAAGTCCCTTTGACCTGCGCTTGAACCCTGTCCCGGGACACAGGCTGCCACCCTGCCATCAGGCTTGGAGCCAGCACTCCTTGTATTCACAGATTCAGATCAGGTTCCTTTGCTGACTCTGGCGCCGCTCCGATTGCGTGCCCCGACTCCCCGTCTGCAAAGCATTTCACTCTTTCGAGTTATCTTTTGAGACCGGCGTCCTCGCCTGCAAGGATTCCAGCCAGGCAACTCAGCCGCTCCATGAATACTGAGGTGCTAAACCTTGCCCGGTACCTGGCTATCTATGACTATCAGTTCCAGGTTGTTTGCCTTGGCAGATAAAGCCAGACACAGGCGTGTCCCCAGGAATACCAGCAGGGCAAGCCTTCCATTTGGTCTTCTTTGATGTAATCCTTCCTGCAGAGAAAACAGGAATGCCAATGTTTTGGAATAATCTGAATGTCGGATGGAGGAATGTGTTCAATCCCTGCTCAGCCATGCAGTTTCCATGGATGCATCTACACTGCATATTTAATTAATGCAATTAGACACTACTTTAATGCTCCCATGATGTCATAGCATCGAGCCTTGGCTCTTAAAGTGGTGTCAAACTGCAATAGTTCAACTGTGCAGCTGTGCTCATGGGAACCTATTGGGAAGCCTTGGGCAGGTCACTCTCTCAACCTTGAAGTATCTTCTGAATAACTATGGCCAAGAAAACATGATAATAGGGTCACTATTACTACTACTACTACTACTGCTACTACTACTACTACTACTAATAATAATAATAATAATACAAAGACCGTGCTCTTTCAAGTCAAACCTTGAACAACAATGGTTTGTTACCTGAAGATAAACATCTGCATCAGGAGAGGAAGATTCAAGATATTTTCAAACAGGACCATTATTTATTAGAACAGCAGAAATATTCCTATCAAAGACTCAATCTAATAATTCTCAAGTGTGACAGATCAGAGGAGTCTTGCTCAACCGCTATGCTCTGCTCCATTGGGAAGAGGAGAGAAAGTCTACCGTGGAGAGTGTCAGATCTACTATGGGAAAACAGGATTCTGTACACTTTGGGCTTCTGTACACTAGGCCGTAGTTCTTGCCTAGATTCACCCTCTCAGGGCCAAGACGAAGCAATCCACAGGATTGGATTCAGAGCAGAAGGTCAGAAGGTTCGAATGAGGCCCAGGATAGAACCGAAATGAAGACACTGCCATTGTTCTTGCGCCATCCCTCTCCTGCCGCCATTGTTGCTCTCCTTCTTCATTTCTCTGGATGCTGCACGCATTCTTCTCCCATGGCATTGTCCTCCCTGCAGTCAGAGCACGGCTGCCGACATCCCCCTGGCGAAGAAGGAGACATTCTTGTCTTGGATCATGTACTGATAGACACGGAGGAGGTCACTCTCGGCTCCTGTCTCCCAAGAGCGCCGCTGGATGATGGTCAACTGCAGCAAGAAAGGAAGAAGAATTCTAAACGCATGTCTTGTGTCCAGTAGAATCAGCGTTGGAAAGGACCACAAGGGCCTTCTAGCCCAATCCTTTTGCTATGCACTGAAAGCACAATCAAAGCACCCCTGACAGATAGCCATCCAGCCTCTGTTTAATAGCCTCCAAGGAAGGAGCTTCCACCTCACTCAGAGGCAGAAAGTTCCACTGCTGAACAGTTCTTCCTCCTGATTTTTATAAATTTCCTCAATTGCATTGGTAAATTGGAAGCCTAGATCCATTTTCCTCATTAAGATTTTTTAAAAGTCCCAGTTTAAATTGTCAAAGGCCTTCTCCGCATCTAGTCAGGAAGTTCTTCCTAATGTTCAGGTAGAATCTTCCCTGCCATTTGAACCCATTGCTCCATTGAGTCCTAGTCTCCAGGACGATAATTTACTCTTTGTTCTATTTTAATATATGTATTTTGTGCAAATATGTTTTAATATGTGTATTTATATAACACTATGCAACACAATTTCTGTTCCTGGGTTATAAAATGGTTTCCGATTATAAAAACATGGGGAAAGTTTATTTATTTATTTGCAGTATTTATTAGGCATGGTTAGGTTCGGTCGAAATCTTCGTAATTCGGAATAAATTCGGAAAGATTTGCTTTTTGAAGCGATTTCAAAGTTTTTAAGGAAACCGGAAGTCCCTTTGCCCTTCCGAAGCTTTTTCCGCCATTTCTGTTACGAAGCAGTAAGTGAGTCGGACATTATTCAGCGTTTCCCCGCTTCTGGTCCCTGGCCTCGGCTGAAGCCTGGGAAGCCGTTTTAAACCAGAGTGGATGAATTTCCTCCCTCTCCTCTCCCCTCGGTTCTGTCTGGAGCCTGGGAAGCATTTTAAAACAGAGTGGATGAATTTCCTCCCTTTGCTCCCCCCCCCCCCCCCCCCCCCGCTTCTGGAGTAGAACTACTTTCAAAGTAAAGACCACACAATGAAACAGGAAATAACACTTTCAAACAATTAAGGAAGGATTCAGAAGTCTCAGAAGTTTAGAAAAGTTTTCTGTGAAAATCGGAATTGACTTTAGAATTGAACCACCAGCACCCTCTAAATCCGAAAGGAGTTTTGAACCTTTTTTTTGGAGGGGGGGGGGGATCAAACAAACCTAATATTTATATTCTGCCCTTTTCACCCCAAACGGGACTCAGGGCAGATCATGGCAAACATTCAATGCCGTTATATGTTGACAAGACAGACAACTGTACATCAATAGGCTTTTCCCATCTTTCAGGCTTGTGCTCAGTTCTGGCCAGCAGGGAGGGGGCTGTCGCTCCACTTCCCCTGCCTGAGAGCTTTGTTCATAAACTTCCCCCTTGATCTAATCACCGGCATTTTTCTGGCATTTCCTTATGGATGCCTTGAATACCTCCACGCTACCTATTTATCTACTGACATTTTGCTTTCGAACTGCTAAGTTAGACAGAAACTGGGCCAGGAGCTCACCCCGACCCAGGCTTCAAACTGTCAACCTTTCAATTGGCAAGATTTATTGCAGCTGGCATTTAACCTGCTGTGCTAAAGCCCAGCCCTTTGCGGAAGGGACACCCTGCAGCACATTTTGCTATAGTTTTTCAGTGAAAATCTCATTGAGTCTCACCCAATTCAACCTAGTTTGAGGCAGACACAAAAATGAAGTTTCTGGAGTAGAACAACTACTTTCAAAGTAAAGACCACACAATTAAACAGGAAATAACACTTTCAAACTAGGATTTTTTTTTCAAATTTTATTACATAGTGTTATATTGGAGATAGGAAGGCCATGAGCCAAACAAGACTCATGGCCTTCCTATTTACTCCCACAAGGATCATATCTACTCTTCCATTCAGTTCATGATGTCGTAACCTGCTTCAAGTCACAAAGAAAGACAGGTGAGAAATAATAATTATAATTATAATTCTGCAGGCCCCAAGTGAGGGGACTCCCTCATGATGGCGCCCCATGATGGCGAACCTATGACACGTGTGTCAGCACTGACACACATAGCCATTTTCGATGACACACAATGGCATGCGGCCGCATACAGAGAAGATGGGGCCACATCCCAAAAGGACATTTCATCCTCGGCTCCTACACCAGCATTTTTCTATAATACCGAGATATAGGGCATTATAGAAAAAGCAGGTAAGTTAAATAATTAGTTTTTTGTTTCTTAAATACAGTTATACATTACAATAATATATTTTTGTTATTAAACTATAAATATCATGAAATTATGTTTTTTTTCTCGAAATGACACCCCACCCGAGTTATGCTCGTTTTTTTGGCAAGTATTGACACACCAAGCTCAAAAGGTTGCCCATCATTGCCTTAGACTCAATGTTGGGATCATGAAAAATGGGGTCCGGTTGCCACCTAGTGACCGTTTTAGGTATTACACAAACTTGTGAGCAGCAGTGGGTCATGTTTATAGTGGACTCTGCAGAAAATGATTCCGCCATGCTTCAGAAAAAGAAAATCAAACTGTTAAGCAAGCCTTGCTAATGCTGATTTGTTACCATCTGTAAAGTCCTACTTCTATTTATTATATTGCTTTGTTACATGTAGTGGCACCGAATTGCTGCCAAATGTAAGCCGTCCTGAGTCTCCCTTCGGGGGTTGAGAAGAAATGGGGTAGAAATACCAGAGATATATAATAGTACAGGCATGGGCAAACCTGGGCCCTACAGGTGTTCTGGACTTCAACTCCCACAATCCTAACAGATGAAGTCCAAAACACCTGGAGGGCTGAAGTTTGCCCATGCTGATATATGTGTTGATTGCAGCTGACAGAAGGACCTCATTCCTGACCCCATCCATAACTATATGGCTGTCAAACCCATTCAGATGCCTTTTTGAGCCATGAGAAAGAGGAACTCACCTCCCCATGGACCTCCTTGCAGAAGCCGGTGGCCAGGCCCTTTGCCCACAGGATGCGGTGACTCTGGTGCTGGAGGGACTTTGCCAGCCGCTCGTTCTCCTCGTCTTCTGAGTCCTCGCTGCTGCGGACCATCACCACCACGTTCCCCTGAGGAAAATATAACAGGATTAGAATCTGAGGCCACATCAAGATATTCAATGTGAGCAGAATTAGAAGGAAGTGCTCCTCATTTTTTCTCTCTATTTTTTTTCTTTTTTTATCTCACTTTTTCCCTTTCCCTCCACTTTTTTTTGGGAGGTGGTAATTCTTTTTTTTTAGTTTTTTTGTCGGATTTTAATTTCTATTGTACTTTTTTTATACTATTTTCCTACTTTTCCATCCTCTTCTAGTTTATTCCCCCACTTTCCATGTAACTATATAAATGCTCAGTAAAAACTATATAAAAATAGGTTCTTGTGGGTTTTTTCGGGCTATAGAGCCATGTTCTAGAGGCATTTCTCCTGACGTTTCGCCTGCATCTATGGCAAGCATCCTCAGAGGTTGAGAAGGTCAGACCTTCTCAACCTCTGAGGATGCTTGCCATAGATGCAGGCGAAACGTCAGGAGAAATGCCTCTAGAACATGGCTCTATAGCCTGAAAAAACCCACAAGAACCTAGTGATTCCAGCCATGAAAGCCTTCGACAATATATAAAAATATTCATATTATTTTTAGTTTGCAACTCCCGTGAACCCTTTTCTGAACAAAAACAAAACAAAACAAAACCCAGTGACAGGTTCTCCTTGGGGTTGCCCCAGGTCAAAGTAACAAGAAGATATCAACAAGAGAAGCATCAGGATCCCAGAGTTTCAACCCTCATCAACTATGGAAACTCATTTGGCGACCTTAGAGCACATCACTTGGAGAATATCTCTCTCAGAGGAAGGCAATGGTAGCCCCATTCTGGAGAAACCTGACCAAAGAAACCCTAAATCCAAAACTAAGTGTCTCCATCTTCATTTTTTGAAGCTTAGCACACCAAACACTTCCTTCTTACCGTCTTTGTCAGACTTCCTGTCGCCATCCTTGCCCTTCTCTGGACAAGCCACAGCTTGATCCAATGTCTCCTTTTTGTGCCCAGAACTGGAGATGGCATTCCAGGTGAGGCCCTTCTGCTCTTGTGAGCATTTTGTGGTTGTGTAAAAAATCTTTAATGTTTTAATATGGTTCACAGTTTAATGCTGACTTTTTGGCACATTTGCAATGGCTGCTCTTTCGATGCATAAGCAGCCTTGGAGTGACAGCACAATATAAATATGTTTCATCAGCAGCACTTTCTCAGAAATTGCATAAAACCAAAATCCTCCTGCTGTCATCTATTGAAACGTTGTGTAACAGATGACATCAAGGTGGTGCCTTTCAAAAGGCTTTCAAAAGGAGGTGTTAGCTTGATTCCCCAAGGCAGGGAGAATCAAGCTGATCAATTGCAACATTCATATTTGCCTCAGACGGACAAGCACCCTGGACATCATTTCACTGGACTGTGACACAGCCTGCTGGGAGTCGGCTGCATTAAGACCACTGCTGACTAAAAGGTCATGAGTTCAAGGCCAGCCCAGGTCAGAGTGAACTTCTGACCAATGTGTGTAGCTTGCTGTCGACCTTTGCAGACCGAAAGACAGTTGCATCTGTCAAGAAGGAAATTTAGGTACTGCTTATGAGGTAAAAATCTCCAGCAAGCATGCAAAGAATGAGGAAGTATTTCATCAGTGTCACAAATGGACGGTGAAGCGACAGCTCCCCTGGTGGCCAGGATACCCTCATGAAAAAGCTGGAATGTTAAATAGCCTCTGTGTGTCCATCTATATATGTTGTGTGTCTACGGCATTGAATGTCTGCCATGAATATGTACACTGTAATCCGCCCTAAGTCCCCTACGTGGTGAGAAGAGCAGAATATAAATACGGTAAATAAATAAATAAATAAATAAATTTCACAGATATATAAAATCCTACTTGCCTAGTTTCCAACAGATTCCTCAACCTCTCAGGATGCCTGCCATAGATGTGGGCGAAACGTCAGGAGAGAATGCTTCTGGAAAATACCAGACAGCCCGGAAAACTCACAGCAACCCAGTATTTATTGTTTTCACTTTCACAAGGGACCTGTGTCCCTAGACCCAGAAAATATGGAGGGCTGACAAATAGCATGAGCAAGTTGTTTAAGAAGGTTAACCCCTTCTCCTTCGCTTGCCCTTGTTCATAGCTACTTCTGTATCTTTGCACTGCATTAATCCTCCAGTTTGGTCTGTGAACTTAAATCTGCCCTTCGCAGGCCACCCAACAGCATTGATGTTTGGCCTCAATGCTGACATGGATTGCAGAGCCCATGTTTCTGGCAGGAGGGGTCGATGCATACTACAAATACCTTTAGCTGGGTATTTATGGTGACTCTGCAGTAGTGGATGAAGTCCAGGATGTGGGTCAGCCTCACGTCCAGGCTGAGCAGGACACCCAGGTCGTCCACCATCAGCACGGGGGGCCCCCAGGAGTCTCCGGCCCCAGGGATCAGGGCTGCCCGGATGCAGTCATGCAGGGCTCTCAGGCTGGAGCCGTCTCCGCTGAAAAGAAAGACCCCAGTTACCTCTGAAAGCAACTGGAAAACTCAACAGTTGCCATTCCTTCTGCAAATGTCATGAATATATTACATGTAGTTTGTTTGTTTTTTTAATATAATTTTTTTCTTAACCACAAAAGAAATGCTATATACATAAGAAGAGGTGGAACAATATAGTGAAAGAAAAGTAGGAAATAAAGATGTAGTTTGAATGGAACTCTATGAAAGATGTATGACTGGGGTCTATATAACTATATATGGTTCTGGCCCAGCTTAGTTGTCCAAATGTATCTCCCTCTACGTCTCCCCTCACAGTTTAAGATTGTCCCGGAAGGCACTGCTCTCAGTCCCACCAGCTTCGCAAATGCGTTTGGCGGGGACAAGAGACAGGACCTTCTCGGTGATGGCTCCCCACCTGTGGAACTCGCTGCCCGGTGAGATTAGGTTGGCTTCATCCCTCCTGTCTTTCAGGAAGATATTGAAATCATGGTTCTGGGACCAGGCTTTTGGATAACAGGCATAACAGCATTTTAGATACAGAATTGGATGGGATTGGTTATATGGTTGACAAAAATGCTTTTAATTGTTTTTAATTTAATGTATGATCTATTGCAGCGGTTCTCAACCTGGGGGTCGCGACCCTCAAGGGGGTCGCTGGGCCATTTTCCGGGGGTCGCGAAGTTGCCTCGGTTGGCCCCGCCTCCCTCCAAAATGGCTGCCGGCTCCTGTGCGAGCCAAACAGCCACAGCCATGGAGGGGGCGTTTCCCGCTCGCCCCACGCACCCTCCGGCCTCGGTCATGGAAGTCCTGTACGCCAAGTTTGGTTCAATTCTATTGTTGGTGGAGTTCAGAATGCTCTTTGGTGCCTGGTGAACTATAATTCACACAAATGCAATTCCCAAATGTCAGGATCTAATTTTCCCCAAACCCCTCCAGTATTATCTGTTGGTCATGGAAGTCCTGTCAAGTTTGGTTCAATTCTATTGTTGGTGGAGTTCAGAATGCTCTTTGGTGCCTGGTGAACTATAATTCACACAAATGCAATTCCAAAAAGTCAGAGCTGAATCGGTTGGCAGTAATTCCAATCCCTTCATCCATTGTCCATATCATTAATCACTATGCTTGAATTATGTTCAATTTGTAATAATGGAAATACATCCTGCATATCAGATGTTTACATTACAATTCATAACTGTACAGTTATGACGTAGCAGCAAAACTATGGTTGGGGGTCACCACAACATGAGGAACTGCATTTAGGGGTCATGGCATTAGAAAGGTTGAGAACCACTGATCTATTGTTTTAAATTGTTGTTATATTTTTGTATTTGTCTATATGTTGTGACATTGAATTGTTGTCGAGTGTAAGCTGTCC
>NW_026847660.1:132174565-132176611 GCF_025583915.1 Anolis sagrei ordinatus | reverse complement strand
CCCCCCCCCGGGGTTTGAGAAGGATGGGGTAGAAATGCTAGAATTAAATTATTAAATAAATAAATAAATAAATGATAACTTGGAGATGCCATCCTAAGAAATGAAGCGTAAAAAACTAGAAAAAGTAAATTCGTGGACTGTAATTAAAAGTTGCTGAACTGCTTATCGTGTTAGAAGCAAATTGAGGGTACAGTTGTAATGTATTTAAAAACACAAAGCAAGCAGAACTGCTGACATTGATGACCAGAGACAAATGCTTAACTGAGGAACTCTTGGTGGAAAACAACATGTTTACATTACCAAAGAAAAGGGTCTTTTAAAGTTTATTTATTTTATTTATTTATTTTAGAGCATTTGTATCTTGTCCTTCTCAGGACGGCTTACAATGGGCAGTCATTAGATGCTGACAAAGAAACAGAACACAACAGTTCACATAAACTGTTTATCAGTGTTTTTATGAGTGATGGGCACTTGTTGGCCTGATAGGTGTCTTGTGTCCAAATTTGGTATCAAATTGTCCAGTGGCTTTTGAGTTATGTTATAACATTACGTTTTTATTTATATAGATCAGTGGTTCTCAACCTTCCTAATGCTGTGACCCCTTAATACGGTTCCTCATGTTGTGGTGACCCCCAACCATAACCCTAACATTATGAATTGCCATGTAAATAATGATTTGCAGGATGTATTTTCATTCACTGGAGCAAATTTGGCACAAATACCCAGTATGCCCAAATTTGAATACTGGTGGGGTTGTCGGGGGGATTGATTTCGTTATTTGGGAGTTGTAGTTTATATGTAAACAAAGAGCATTCTGAACCCCACCAACAATGGAATTGAACCAAAGTTGGCACAGAGGACTCCCATGATCAACAGAAAATACTGGGTTTGGTGGGTTGACCTTGAGTTTGGGAGTTGTAGTTCGCCTACATCCAGAGAGCACTGTGGGCTCAAACAATGATGGATCTGGACCAAACTTGGTACGTATACTCAGTATGCCCAAATGTGAACACTGATGGGGTTTGGGGAACATAGACTTTGACATTTGGGAGTTGTAGATACTGGGATTTATAGTTCACCTACAATCAAGGAGCGTTCTGAACCCCACCAATGATAGAATTGGGCCAAACTTCCCACACAGAACCCCCATGACCAACAGAAAATACTGTGTTTTCTGATGGTCTTTGGCGACCCCTCTGATACCCCTTCGCGACCCCCTCAGGGGTCCCGACCCCCAGGTTGAGAAACACTGATATAGATTATTATTATTACATTAATTATTTTACTCTCTTTATTATTATTTGGAATTATTTGGTAGAGAAGCTTGAAGTCTTTGTAAAATGTGTAGTTTGGAGCAGGATTTGGAATTCTACCAAAGTTCTAGAACAAAGCATTGTAATGTTGCAATCTGCTATCGAAATAGAACCCAATGGCAATGAGTAACCCCTGCACAGTTTCTCACCTGATGAACTGGAATGGGTTGGCTTCATCTGACTGCTGCCCTTCGCCAAACAAGATGCTGTTTGAGGCCTTCAGCCCTTCCAAAAACACAAGTTGCCCCTTTTCTTTGGCTGCTGCCAGACTGACTCCCTGGAGAGAGAGAAAAATGATAAATATAATTTCTCTCTATTCAAACCATCCTGCATCAGGCTCTCTGCGTGCGTGCTAAGAAGGGGGCTTTTCCACTGTCTTGCATTTGCAACTGCCTTCCAGCAACATAGAAGTCACAAAAGAGACACCTCTAAGAAAAATGTGATGCAGAGGTTATTGTCCGTATAGAAAATTTAAATCCACACAGCTTACCAGCTTTTGGGCCACGAAGTTGTAGTGGCTGAAGGACTGCACCATCGCCACGAAGCAGACTTTGCAACCCGCTGAAAAAGAAGACAAAGGCACCCATTTCAATAGGACAGTGTTTCTCAACCTTCCTAATGCCGTGACCCCTTAACACAGTTCCTTATGTTGTGGTGACCCCCAAACATCAATTTATTTCCATTGCTACTTCACAACTATAATTTTGCTCCTGTTATGAATCATCTTGTAAAT
>NW_026847660.1:132154565-132169565 GCF_025583915.1 Anolis sagrei ordinatus | reverse complement strand
TGGCAAGCCTGAGCTCATTTTATGCTTTAGCCTTGCGGACCTTTTCCCTACAGGTGTTGGCTATTTGTTTGAATTCTTCTTTGGTTTTCTCTCTGTAGAAAACAATAATCAAAAGGACCAAGAAATATATCAATATAGCTTTGCAGCGGCAAGATTGACCCTAGCCAAAGATTGGAAAGGGGAAAAAGGTCTAACCAAAAAGGATTGGAGGGAAAGAATGCGAGAATATATGCTAATGGCCAGACTCACTTATAACAGGAGGAATAAGAGTAATGAGGACTTTGTAGAAAAACGGAAGTTGGCCATGGCATATCTGAATAGAGAGTCAGTAATATAGAGGAGCTCCATTAGGAATTTAGGTTTACCATGAATAAGGAGAGATAAATAGGCTTAAAGGCTTCATAGTGTTTCGGTGCGGGAAGTCATGGTGAAGGGTGCACGGGTGTGGGGATGAGGGTTTATTTTGTTCAGGATAGGGGGTTTTGGGTTGAGTGTAAGGTCTGGGGTATGTGTATAAAATGCCATGTGCTGATTTCCTGAATGTTATGAAAAATTTTTAATACTAAGCTCTGACTGAAAGCAGTGGAAAACAGCCAGAAATAGCAAGTTTATGTGTATTAAGATATGTAAATTATAATAATTTGTACTTAACGTCAAAATTAACTGATTGAATAAGGTAGAGATAAGCATGTACACGTCAAAAATATTGGTACCTGATTATATCTGATTTGCCATGGTTTGCTTTTTGTTATGTACCATAATCAAAATAAACAGTTTTAACCACACAAAAATAAACAGTTTTAACCCTCCAGTCATTTCTGGAGGGCCGCACCCAGAAGGTGTTATTGGGGGACTCCTGTTCAACACCACAGCCTTTGACCTGTGGTGTTCCTCAGGGCCATACTGTCCCCCATGCTGTTTAACATCTACATGAAGCCGCTGGGTGAGATCATCCGGAGTTTCGGGGTGCGGTGTCATCTGTACGCAGATGATGTCCAACTCTGTCACTCCTTTCCACCTGCTACTAAGGAGGCTGTCGAGGTCCTGAACCGGTGCCTGGCCGCTGTAATGGTCTGGATGAGGGCGAACAAACTGAAATTAAATCCAGACAAGACAGAGGTACTCCTGGTCAGTCGCAAGGCCGAACAGGGTATAGGGTTACAGCCTGTGCTGGACAGGGTCGCACTCCCCTTGAAGGCGCAGGTTCGCAGCTTGGGTGTGACCCTGGATTCATCATTGAGCCTGGATCCCCAGGTTTCAGCGGTGACCAGGGGAGCATTTGCACAGCTTAGGCTCGTGCGCCAGCTGCGCCCGTACCTTGGGAAGTCTGACTTGGCCACGGTGGTACACGCTCTGGTCACATCCCGCCTTGACTACTGCAACGCTCTCTACGTGGGGCTGCCCTTGAAGACGGCCCGGAAGCTTCAGCTAGTCCAGCGCGCGGCAGCCATGTTACTAACAGGAGCGGGACGCAGGGAGCACACAACGCCCTTGCTGTTCCAGCTCCACTGGCTGCTGATTTGCTACCGGGCCCAATTTAAGGTGCTGGTGTTATCCTACAAAGCCCTAAACGGTTCCGGCCCAAAATACCTTTCGGACCGCATCTTGGCCTATGAGCCCACGAGGACCTTGAGATCGTCTGGGGAGGCCCTTCTCTCGATCCCGCCTGCTTCACAGGCACGTCTGGCGGGGACGAGAGAAGGGCCTTCTCGGTGGTGGCCCCCCGGCTGTGGAACGACCTCCCTGCTGACATCAGACAGGCGCCTTCCCTTCTGTCCTTCCGAAAGAGCCTGAAGACCTGGCTATTTGAGAAGGCATTCAACTGAGCGCTACGGCAACTGGTAATTGACAACTGGAACGGAATACGGATTACGATATTGGTTATGATTCTATGATGTGACGGAGCGGATTATTTAGTGTAACTAGATTATAGTGTATTATTGTTGTACTGATTCCCTGTTTTGCCCTTTTTGTAAACTGTTTTTATATGTTGTGCACCGCCGCGAGTCGCCCTAGGGCTGAGAGCGGCGGTCAATAAATGCAGTAAATAAATATAAATAAATAAAAAAAGAAAAAAGAATTCTTCTTTGGTGATTTCTCCCTTTTTCCACTTCTTGTGCATGTCTCTTTTGTGTCTTAGCACAGTTAGAAGTTCTTTGGACATCCATTCTGGCTGTTAGGAATTGTGGGCGTTGGAGTCCAAAACACCTGGAGGGAGGGCCCAAGTTGGGCCATGCTTATCATTGAGTGTCAACCAATCCCAAGAAGTTTCTGCCACAAAAACTAAGTTTCTGGAGCACTACAACTCCTTTCCAAATAAGGGCCTCGCAATGAAACAGGAAATGACCCATCCAAGCCAGGAACAGAATTGTATTCCCATGTTTGTTACACTGAGTGGCGGCCTGGGCCTGGCCTAGCTTATTTCCTCCTCCAATGAGGGGAAACTACAACTCCCATCATGCCTGGGCACCCCCTTCTCCACACTTCCCCTCCTAGGCCTTATTAACTAGGCTTTATTAGGGTGTATTGTGATTGTGAGTCCCTCACCGCTTCCGGCTTCTCCGCCGTCTCCCCCAGGAGCTCATTCAGCCCCACAAACATGATTCTTCTCAGAACTACGGCGCCCGACGAGGGATGAAAAGCCCCCTGCGACGGAATAATGCGCATGCGTGCTTTTCATACTCCTCACTCCAGCCCTCTCCCGTATTGGCTTTGCTTGAGTCGCTCGCCCCCTGCCGGCTGTTTGGAAGCGGTGCGGGAGGGCGCGAGAAAAAAAATAAATAAGCAGAAGCGGGCGGGTAAGAAATTATGCAAGGAGGAAAAGTTTGAGTATATTCAAAAGGAAAATGATGGGGAGAAGGGTGCTTTGAAAGTAAAACTGTGCGTGCTATGTTTTAAAATATACATATATGGGTAGAAGGAAGTGGAGGAGACGTGGTTTTAAAAAGGGAATTTTCAGATATATTCCCAATGCCCATATGTCATGATTTACTGCCATGTTGGCCTATTTCCGCAGTAGGCCTTTGTTCACAGAAAATGCTGATTGTTTGAGAAATCAGTGCTCCAAAGAAGAAGTTACCATTCAAGGATAACAACATATCCGGACAAAACCAGCTAGCTGTTGGCTAGTTAGAACCCCAAGTTTCCCAGTCGCTCTGAAGCCATGTTTGCAACAAACTAACAGATAAGATTGCAACAAACTAAC
Organism: Anolis sagrei ordinatus; assembly: GCF_025583915.1. Lineage (NCBI taxonomy): Eukaryota > Metazoa > Chordata > Lepidosauria > Squamata > Anolidae > Anolis > Anolis sagrei. Next base: position 132,166,360 of record NW_026847660.1, on the reverse strand, counting down.
AGGAAGAAACATTCACAACCTCAGATATGCAGATGACACCACTCTGATGGCCGAAAGCGAGGAGGAGCTGAGGAGCCTTCTAATCAAGGTGAAAGAAGAAAGCGCAAAAGCTGGGTTGCAGCTAAACATCAAAAAAACCAAGATTATGGCAACAAGAATGATTGACAACTGGAAAATAGAGGGAGAAAACGTGGAGGCCGTGACAGACTTTGTATTTCTAGGCGCAAAGATTACTGCAGATGCAGACTGTGGCCAGGAAATCAGAAGACGCTTCCTTCTTGGGAGGAGAGCAATGTCCAGTCTCGATAAAAGAGTAAAGAGTAGAGACATCAGACTGGCAACAAAGATCCATTGCCTAGTCAAAGCCATGGTATTCCCTGTAGTCACCTACGGATGTGAGAGCTGGACCTTAGGGAAGGCTGAGCGAAGGAAAAGAGATGCTTTTGAGCTGTGGTGTTGGAGGAAACAGGGGACACTCCAACCCATCTCCTTGCCCCCTCCCCCTGCCTGGTCCCAGGGACCACTCCAACCACCACTCCAAGGAGAGGGGGTGGGAGGGGGACACTCCACCCCATCTCCTTGCCCCCCTCCCTCCCTGGGACCAGACAGGGGAGGAGGCAGGGGACACTCCACCCCCAATCCAATGAGAGGGGGTGGAGTGTCCCCTCCTCTCCCCCAGACAAAGGAGGGAAGGGGGAAGGAGAGGGGGACACTCCCCGTCTTCTTCTCTGGGGGGTGGAGTGTCCCCTGCCTCCTCCCCTGCCTGGTCCCAGGGAGGGAGAGGGGGCAAGGAGAGGGGGACACTCCACCCCCTCTCATTGGTTTGGGGGGTGGAGTGTCCCCTGCCTCCTCCCCAGGCAGGGGAGGAGGCAGGGGACACTCCACCCCCTCTCCTTGCCCCCTCTCCCTCCCTTGAACTGGGCTTGGGAGGAGGCAGGGAACACTCCACCCCCTCTCCTCTCCCACTCTCCCTCCCTTTGACCTGGCTTGGGAGGAGGCAGGGGACACTCCACCCCCTCTCCTTGCCCCCTCTCCCTCCCTGGGACCAGGCAGGGGAGGAGGCAGGGGACACTCCATCCCTGCCTGGTCCCAGGAGATTTGCGTACCCATCAAAGGATCCACACGGGAGAAGCCACATAAATGCATGGAATGTGGAAAGAGCTTCTGGCTGAGTGATCTGCGTGGATCAAAGGATCCACACAGGGGAGAAGCCACACAGGGGAGAAGCCACATACATGCATGGAATGTGGAAAGAGCTTCAGGCTGAGTGGAGATCTGCGTATCCATCAAAGGATCCACACAGGGGAGAAGCCACATACATGCATGGAATGTGGAAAGAGCTTCAGTCAGAGTGGAGATCTGCGTCCCATCGAAGGATCCACACAGGGGAGAAGCCACATACATGCATGGAATGTGGAAAGAGCTTCAGGCTGAGTGGAGATCTGAGTTCCCATCGAAGGATCCACACAGGGGAGAAGCCACATAAGTGCATGGAATGTGGAAAGAGCTTCAGGCTGAGTGGAGATCTGAGTTCCCATCGAAGGATCCACACAGGGGAGAAGCCACATACATGCATGGAATGTGGAAAGAGCTTCAGGCTGAGTGGAGATCTGAGTTCCCATCGAAGGATCCACACAGGGGAGAAGCCACATAAGTGCATGGAATGTGGAAAGAGCTTCAGGCTGAGTGGAGATTTGAGTTCCCATCGAAGGATCCACACAGGGGAGAAGCCACATACATGCATGGAATGTGGAAAGAGCTTCAGGCTGAGTGGAGATTTGAGTTCCCATCGAAGGATCCACACAGGGGAGAAGCCACATACATGCATGGAATGTGGAAAGAGCTTCAGGCTGAGTGGAGATCTGAGTTCCCATCGAAGGATCCACACAGGGGAGAAGCCACATAAGTGCATGGAATGTGGAAAGAGCTTCAGGCTGAGTGGAGATTTGAGTTCCCATCGAAGGATCCACACAGGGGAGAAGCCACATACATGCATGGAATGTGGAAAGAGCTTCAGGCTGAGTGGAGATTTGAGTTCCCATCGAAGGATCCACACAGGGGAGAAGCCACATACATGCATGGAATGTGGAAAGAGCTTCAGGCTGAGTGGAGATCTGAGTTCCCATCGAAGGATCCACACAGGGGAGAAGCCACATAAGTGCCTGGAATGTGGAAAGAGCTTCAGGCTGAGTGGAGATTTGCGTACCCATCAAAGGATCCACACAGGGGAGAAGCCACATACATGCATGGAATGTGGAAAGAGTTTCAGTCGGAGTTCACATCTGCGTTTTCATCAAAGAACCCACACAGGGGAGTAGCTAAATGTCGTATATACTTGAGTATAAGCTGACTGAATTTAAGGTACCGTTTATACTTGAGTATAAGCCGACCCAAATATAAGCCAAGGCACCTAATTTTACCACAAAAAACCTAGGAAAACATATTGACTTGAGTATAAGCCGAGGGTGAGAAATGCAGCAGCTATTGTAAATTTTAAAATAAAAATAGAAGATTTATTTGTGGTGTCAGAACAACCAGTCAAATTATATTACATTTCTAACAGAACAAAGCAAACAAGCAGATTACAAAATTTGTGAGTATGAGAGTTGATTAAATGTCCTTTGACCAGTATCTGGCCACTTGGAGTGCCTCTGGTGTTGCTGCAAGAAGGTCCTCCATTGTGCATGTGGCAGGGCTCAGGGTGCATTGCAGCAGGTGGTCTGTAGTTTGCTCTTCTCCACACTCACATGTCGAGGATTCCACTTTGTAATTTACCAATAAAATTACCTTAATCGAGGCATCTATAGGTTAAATGTTTCTGAATAATTGCATAAAACTTATTTAAGATAAGACTGTCCAACTCTGATTAAATCATTTTTCTAACGTTCTTCAGTGTAAATGTGCTTACGTATCTCTCCAATAATAATAAATAGGGTTAAATATTACATGTATTAATAATAATAAATAGGGCAAAATAATAAATGTAATAATAAGAACAATAAATAGAGTAAAATAATAAATGTAATAATCATAAATAGGCAGCCAGTGGAGCTGGCACAACAAAGGAGTTGTATGCTCCCTGTACCCAGCAACCGTTAATAATCTGGCTGCTGAGCGTTGGACTAGCTGCAGCTTCCGGGCAGTCTTCAGAGGCAGCCCCATGTAGAGAGCGTTGCAGTAATCCAAACGGGATGTAACCAAAGCGTGTACTACCGTGGCCAAGTCAGCCTTCCCAAGGTAGGGACGCAGCTGGCGCACAAGTTTTAGTTGTGCGAAAGCTCCCCTGACCACCGCCGAAACCTGGGGTTCCAGGCTCAGCGATGAGTCTAGGAGAACCCCCAGACTGCGTACCTGTGCTTTTAGGGGGAGTGTGACCCCGTCCAGCACAGGCTGTAACCCCGTATTCCTGGGTAAGGGGGTGGAGTGTCCCCTGCCTCCTCCCCTGCCTGGTCCCAGGGAGGGAGAGGGGAAGAGGAGAGGGGGTGGAATGTCCCCTGCCTCCTCCCCTGCCTGGTCCCAGGGAGGGAGAGGAGGCAAGGAGAGGGGGTGGAGTGTCCCCTGCCTCCTCCCAAGCCCGGTCCAAGGGAGGGAGAGGGGGCAAGGAGAGGGGGTGGAATGTCCCATGCCTCCTCCCCTGCATGGTCCCAGGGAGGGAGAGGGGGCAAGGAGAGGGGGTGGAGTGTCCCCTGCCTCCTCCCCTGCATGGTCCCAGGGAGAGGAGGCAAGGAGAGGGGGTGGAGTGTCCCCTGCCTCCTCCCAAGCCCGGTCCAAGGGAGGGAGAGGGGGCAAGGAGAGGGGGTGGAATGTCCCATGCCTCCTCCCCTGCATGGTCCCAGGGAGGGAGAGGGGGCAAGGAGAGGGGGTGGAGTGTCCCCTGCCTCCTCCCCTGCCTGGTCCCAGGGAGGGAGAGGAGGCAAGGAGAGGGGGTGGAGTGTCCCCTGCCTCCTCCCAAGCCCGGTCCAAGGGAGGGAGAGGGGGCAAGGAGAGGGGGTGGAGTGTCCCATGCCTCCTCCCCTGCATGGTCCCAGGGAGGGAGAGGGGGCAAGGAGAGGGGGTGGAGTGTCCCCTGCCTCCTCCCCTGCATGGTCCCAGGGAGGGAGGGGGCAAGGAGAGGGGGACACTCCACCCCCTCTCTGAGGGGGGGTGGAGTGTCCCCTGCCTCCTCCCCTGCCTGGTCCCAGGGAGGGAGAGGGGGCAAGGAGAGGGGGACACTCCACCCCCTCTCATTGGAGTGGGGGGTGGAGTGTCCCCTGCCTCCTCCCCTGCCTGGTCCCAGGGAGGGAGAGGGGGCAAGGAGAGGGGGACACTCCACCCCCTCTCATTACTCCACCCCCTGCCTCCTCCCCTAGGCAGGGGAGGAGGCAGGGGACACTCCACCCCCTCTCCTTGCCCCCTCTCCCTCCCTGGGACCAGGCAGGGGAGGAGGCAGGGAACACTCCACCCCCTCTCCTCTCCCACTCTCCCTCCCTTTGACCTGGCTTGGGAGGAGGCAGGGGACACTCCACCCCCTCTCCTTGCCCCCTCTCCCTCCCTGGGACCAGGCAGGGGAGGAGGCAGGGGACACTCCATCCCTGCCTGGTCCCAGGAGATTTGCGTACCCATCAAAGGATCCACACGGGAGAAGCCACATAAATGCATGGAATGTGGAAAGAGCTTCTGGCTGAGTGATCTGCGTGGATCAAAGGATCCACACAGGGGAGAAGCCACACAGGGGAGAAGCCACATACATGCATGGAATGTGGAAAGAGCTTCAGGCTGAGTGGAGATCTGCGTATCCATCAAAGGATCCACACAGGGGAGAAGCCACATACATGCATGGAATGTGGAAAGAGCTTCAGGCTGAGTGGAGATCTGAGTTCCCATCGAAGGATCCACACAGGGGAGAAGCCACATACATGCATGGAATGTGGAAAGAGCTTCAGGCTGAGTGGAGATCTGAGTTCCCATCGAAGGATCCACACAGGGGAGAAGCCACATACATGCATGGAATGTGGAAAGAGCTTCAGGCTGAGTGGAGATTTGAGTTCCCATCGAAGGATCCACACAGGGGAGAAGCCACATACATGCATGGAATGTGGAAAGAGCTTCAGGCTGAGTGGAGATTTGAGTTCCCATCGAAGGATCCACACAGGGGAGAAGCCACATAAGTGCATGGAATGTGGAAAGAGCTTCAGGCTGAGTGGAGATTTGAGTTCCCATCGAAGGATCCACACAGGGGAGAAGCCACATACATGCATGGAATGTGGAAAGAGCTTCAGGCTGAGTGGAGATTTGAGTTCCCATCGAAGGATCCACACAGGGGAGAAGCCACATACATGCATGGAATGTGGAAAGAGCTTCAGGCTGAGTGGAGATTTGAGTTCCCATCGAAGGATCCACACAGGGGAGAAGCCACATAAGTGCATGGAATGTGGAAAGAGCTTCAGGCTGAGTGGAGATTTGAGTTCCCATCGAAGGATCCACACAGGGGAGAAGCCACATACATGCATGGAATGTGGAAAGAGCTTCAGGCTGAGTGGAGATTTGAGTTCCCATCGAAGGATCCACACAGGGGAGAAGCCACATACATGCATGGAATGTGGAAAGAGCTTCAGGCTGAGTGGAGATTTGAGTTCCCATCGAAGGATCCACACAGGGGAGAAGCCACATAAGTGCATGGAATGTGGAAAGAGCTTCAGGCTGAGTGGAGATTTGCGTACCCATCAAAGGATCCACACAGGGGAGAAGCCACATACATGCATGGAATGTGGAAAGAGTTTCAGTCGGAGTTCACATCTGCGTTTTCATCAAAGAACCCACACAGGGGAGTAGCTAAATGTCGTATATACTTGAGTATAAGCTGACTGAATTTAGGATGAGGCACCTCATTTAGCACTTGAGTATAAGCCGACCAAATATAAGAGGCACCTAATTTTATCACGAAAAATGGGGAAATTTATTGACTTGAGTATAGGCCGAAGGTGGAAAATGCAGCAGCTATTGGTAAATTTAAAGAATAAAAATACAAATATTTACCAATTTTATTTGTCGTGTCAGAACAACCAGTCAAATTATGTTACATTTCTAACAGAACAAAGCAAAACTAGCAGATTACAAAATTTGTAGTTGATTAAATGTCCTTTGACCAGTATCTGGCCCCTTGGGGTGCCTCTGGTGTTGCCGCAAGAGGTCCTCCATTGTGCATGTGGCAGGGCTCAGGGTGCATTGCAGCAGGTGGTCAGTGGTTTGCTCTTCTCCCCACTCACATGTCGTGGATTCCACTTTGTAATTTACCAATAAAATTACCTTAATTGAGGCATCTATAGGTTAAATGTTTCTGAATAATTGCATAAAACTTATTTAAGATAAGACTGTCCAACTCTGATTAAATCATTTTTCTAACGTTCTTCAGTGTAAATGTGCTTACGTATCTCTCCAATAATAATAAATAGGGTTAAATATTACATGTATTAATAATAATAAATAGGGCAAAATAATAAATGTAATAATAAGAACAATAAATAGAGTAAAATAATAAATGTAATAATCATAAATAGGCAGCCAGTGGAGCTGGCACAACAAAGGAGTTGTATGCTCCCTGTACCCAGCAACCGTTAATAATCTGGCTGCTGAGCGTTGGACTAGCTGCAGCTTCCGGGCAGTCTTCAGAGGCAACCCCACGTAGAGAGCGTTGCAGTAATCTAAGCGGGATGTAACCAAAGCGTGTACTACCGTGGCCAAGTCAGCCTTCCCAAGGTATGGACGCAGCTGGCGCACAAGTTTTAATTGTGCGAATGCTCCCCTGACCACCGCTGAAACCTGGGGTTCCAGGCTCAGCGATGAGTCTAGGAGAACCCCCAGACTGCGTACCTGTGCTTTTAGGGGGAGTGTGACCCCGTCCAGCACAGGCTGTAACCCCGTATTCCTGGGTAAGGGGGTGGAGTGTCCCCTGCCTCCACCCCTGCCTGGTTCATATTTGTCTTATTAATACCGTTGCGAGGGGTAATTATCGAGGGGGGCAATCTGTATTCATAAGCCGTCAAACCGGATAGTCTCTGATGCTTCTCACACCGGCCTTCGAAGGAAGTTCGGACGTTCTGGAGCGATCGTGTCTATTGCCCTAGTCATCTCCCCATTCCAGAGAGCGACCAGAGCATCAACAGGATCACCAACCACGGTGGCGGGAAAGTCCCCAAGAGCCATCAGGAAACCGTCCGGATCCATAAGCCTCCTAGGGCGGACCAATTTAATAGGTCCTCCACCTCTGCGGAGGTTAGGGGGTGCAGCAAGTCTAAAACTGACCAGGTGGTGGTCGGTCCATGGCAACGGAGAGATGGATAACTCCTCAACACCGCCACCTTCCTCCCATCCCTGACAGAAAACCAAGTCCAATGTATGTCCAGCACTGTGGGTGGGGCCAGATACTTGTTGGGACAGCCCCATGGTTGCCATGGTAGACATGAAGTCCTGAGCCGCTCCCGATGAGGCGGACTCGGCGTGGATGTTGAAGTCCCCCAGCACAAGCAGCCGTTGGGACTCCAACACCAGGTCCGAGACCACCCCCGCTAGCTCAGTCAGGGAGTCTGTAGTGCAGCGAGGTGGCCGGTACACTAGCAGAATCCCTAATCTGTCCCGGTCTCCCACCCTCAGGTAGACGCATTCAAATTTTGTTGACTGTGGGATGGGGGCCCTGGTCAGAGGAATGGTATCTCTATAGACCACTGCAACCCCGCCTCCCCGCCCTCCGGATCTCGGTTGGTGCTGCACAGAGAACCCTGGTGGGCAAAGCTGGGTTAAGTTTACACCTCCCGCTTCGTCCAACCAGGTCTCTGTGATGCACGCCAGATCTGCCCGTTCATCCAGGATTATATCCTGGATGAAAGTTGTTTTACCGTTGACAGATCTGGCGTTCAACAGCACCACTTTCAATCCGGAAGGACCGCCATCCTGGTTACACCGACTTATCATATCAGGAGACCGATTTGGGATTACTAAAGTTGTTCCCCATTCCCTAGGTCGAATTAGAGGTCTCCCTTTCCTGTATCTCCCCCTCCCCACCATGACTTCTATGGGGGCTCCCCGGTTAACGGAACCCCCTCCCTCCTCCATGACGCAATGAGCAGCCAACGTATCAACAAGAAATGCATCATTAGTTGTTTGACATATTATGGTTACGGGGTACCATAAACCTGTCCTCCATCTGTTTCCTATTCCCGTTTTATAATGCTCAAATCCCGTTGGCCTACTCCGTTCCCACTCTCCAGCGTAAACAATCAGTAGCAAGGTTAACAAGTACCGGGGGAAGGGTGATGACATAAGTGGTAGGTATTAGGGACTATCGGGAGAGTATTCCTGAAGTTTTTAAATGCAGATGGGTCATGCGAGATGGAATAGATAATTAAGATGCGAATTGTTTTCTCAATCCGCTCTAAGGTGCTAAAATAAAGTGCGTCATGGAGGGCCTTCTATTTCCATTGCACCCCAATACTTTTGCATTGATTTGCATTGATTTTGCATTCTATTTCCATTGCACCCCAATGCTTTTGCATTTATTTGCATTGATTTTGCATTCTATTTCCATTGAAACCCAATACTTTTGCATTGACTGCATTGATTTTGCATTCTATTCCCATTGCACCCCAATACTTTTGCATAGACTTGCATTGATTTTGCATTCTATTCCCCTTGCAATCCAATACTTTTGCATTGACTTGCACTGATTTTGCATTCTATTTCCATTGCAACCAAATACTTTTGCATTGACTTGCATTGGTTTTGCATTCTATTTCCATTGCACCTCAATACTTTTGCATTGACTCGCATTGATTTTGCATTCTATTTCCATTACACCCCAATACTTTTGCATTTGCTTGCATTGATTTTGTATTCTATTTCCATTGCACCCCAATATTTTTGCATTTATTTGCATTGGTTTTGCATTTTATTTCCATTGCACCTCAATACTTTTGCCTTGACTTGCATTGATTTTGCATTCTATTTCCATTGCACCCCAATACTTTTGCATTGATTTGCATTGATTTTGCATTCTATTTCTATTGCACCCCAATACTTTTGCATTGACTTGCATTGAATTTGTATTCTATTTCCATTGCACCCCAACACTTTTGCATTTACTTGCTTTGGTTTTGTATTCTATTTCCATTGCAACCCAATATTTTGCATTTAATTGCATTGATTTGGCATTCTATTTCTATTGCACCCAATACTTTTGCATCGATTTGCATTGGTTTTGCATTCTATTTCCATGGCACCCCAATACTTTTGCATTTATTTGCAGTGGTTTTGCATTCTGTTTCCATTGCACCCTAAGACTTTTGCATGTATTTGCATTGATTTGGCATTCTATTTCCATTGCACCCCAATACTTTTGCATTGACTTGCATTGATTTGGCATTCTATTTCCATTACACCCCAATACTTTTGCATTGATTTGCATTGATTTCCATGGCACCCCAATACTTTTGCACTGACGTGCATTGATTTTGAATTCTATTTCCATTGCACCCCAATACTTTTGCATTTATTTGCATTGATTTTGCATTCTATTTCTAATTTAACCCAATACTTTTGCATTTATTTGCATTAGTTTTGCATTCTATTTCGATTGCACCCCAATACTTTTGCATTGACTTGCATTGATTTTGCATTCTATTTCCATTGCACCCCAATACTTTTGCATTGACTTGCACTGATTTTGCGTTCAATTTCCATTGCACCCCAATACTTTTGCATTTATTTGCATTAGTTTTGCATTCTATTTCCATTGCACCCCAATACTTTTGCATTTATTTGCATTGATTTTGCATTCTATTTCCATTGCACTCCAGTACTTTTGAATTGACTTGCATTGATTTTGCATGCTATTTCCATGGCACCCCAATACTTTTGCATTTATTTGCAGTGGTTTTGCATTCTATTTCCATTGCACCTCAATACTTTTGCATTTATTTGCATTGATTTTGCATTCTATTTCCATTGCACCCCAATACTTTTGCATTTACTTGCATTGATTTTTCATTCTATTTGCAATGCACCACAATACTTTTGCATTTATTTGCATGGATTTTGCATTCTATTTCCATTGCACCCCAAAAATTTTGCTTTTTTTCTATTGATTTTGCATTCTATTTCCATTGCACCCCAATACTTTTGCATTGACTTCCATTGATTTTGCTGGTTAACAGCGGTCTCAGAATGTGAGTGATGGTACTGCAAGTCCCATCATCCATGGTTCATCCTCCTCCAAACTGCAGTAGGATGTCGAGTGGGTCATGGGGGCTCTGTGTGCCAAGTCTGGTCTGTATTGGTAATTGTCTGACTCAGCCCCCTCTGGCCTTTTCCTTTCCTCTCTTTGTCATCTCGGAATCTTGGAATTGAGGCTGGCCAATCAGAGACCATATGCAAATTTCCTTCTCATGTCCCTGTTTCTGCCATGAACTCTTTTCTCCACCAGGGGCTCCTATTGAAGCTGGCCAATCAGAGACCATATGCAAATAGCACCACTGGGGCAGCCAATCAGAATGTTGGAACTTTCAGGCTGACCAATCAAAACGCTGGCACATACTCCTCCCGTCGCACCGCCACACTTTTGTCCGCCGCATACAAACTTTCACCTTTATTATATACTAGCTTGGGGACCCGGCGCTGCCCGGGTTATTAGAGAAAGTGGGTAATGGCGGTTCTGTATGCCAAGTTTGGTCTTTATTGGTCATTGGATAATGGCTGCATTGTTTTCAGGAAGTGAGTGAAGGTACTTGAAGTCCCATCATCCATGGTCCACCCTCCTCCAAACAGCAGCAGGATGTAGAGTGGGTCATGGGGGCTCTGTGTGCCAAGTTTGGTCTTGATCAGTCATTGGCGAGGGTCTCAGTGGTCTCAGGAAGTGAGTGAAGTGACTGCAAGTCCCATCATCCATTGTCAAATTCTTCCAAACCGCACCAGGATGTAGAGTGAGTCATGCGGGCTCTCTGTGTAAATTGTGGTCCTGATCCATCATTGTTGGCAGTTGTAATGGTCTTAGGAAGGGAGTGCAGGTATTGCAAGTCCCATCGTCCATGGTGCATCCTCCTCCAAACCGCACCAGGATGTAGAGTGCGTCATGGAGACTCAGTGTGCCAAGTTTGGTCTTTATCGGTAATTGGATGAGGGTTGCAGTGGTCTCAAGAATTGAGCAAAGGTACTGCAAGTCCCATAATCCATGGTCCATCCCCGCCAAACCACACCAGGCGTAAAGTGGGTCATGAGAGGTCTATGTGCCAAGTTTGGTCCTGATCAGTCATTGGATGAGGTTAACAGCGGTCTCAGAATGTGAGTGATGGTACTGCAAGTCCCATCATCCATGGTTCATCCTCCTCCAAACTGCAGTAGGATGTCGAGTGGGTCTTGTGTGCTCTGTGTGCCAAGTCTGGTCTGTATTGGTAATTTTCTGACGCAGCCCCTCTGGCCTTTTCCTTTCCTCTCTTTGTCATCTCGGAATCTTGGAATTGAGGCTGGCCAATCAGAGACCATATGCAAATTTCCTTCTCATGTCCCCGTTTCTGCCATGAACTCTTTTCTCCACCAGGGGCTCCTATTGAAGCTGGCCAATCAGAGACCATATGCAAATAGCACCACTGGGGCAGCCAATCAGAATGTTGGAACTTTCAGGCTGGCCAATCAAAACGCTGGCACATACTCCTCCCGTCGCACCGCCACACTTTTGTCCGCCGCATACAAACTTTCACCTTTATTATATACATAGATATAGATATAGATATAGATATAGATATAGATATAGATAGATATAGATATAGAAG